>JAUMHG010000058.1:2067437-2078958 GCA_032359395.1 Enteromius anoplus | reverse complement strand
ATCAATGCAGATGTTAGATATCAATAAGGTAAAAACTAAAATACATCAGAAACAATAAAGCATTTTGTAAGAAAAAAATGATGAGGATGTTGAAGATCTAGATGAAGATGTTTATTGCCCTATAGCAGTGACAAAGCACATGTCGGAATTAACCCACAACATCCTAAGCTCAAACGTTTTATACACTTAAGAGTTTACTTCCCTCAATGAAAATTATGTTGCTCCTGTTGTAACAGCTGTGGTCTGTATGTGAATTAAAGTGTGAATGCATCACAGCAGCACAACGAAGGCTGTCCCAAACTGAAATGCGCAGACCCCAAATGTTGTTTTTGTAGTGCGATTATAGTCCGATCCATAAAAACGGACAAATGTTAAAGGCGTGGACTATCCCGCAGCGTTACAAATATCTTAGATGGGTATTCCAGATAAAAAAGGCCTTGGAGGTCCCCACACTTCTTGTTGAGTGATCCTTGACCCCTAGAGGGGAGGGGAGATCAGAGGACTGATAAGATATATTTATGGCATCTACCATCTGGATTTTATTGATGGATACTGTTCGCTACCCGCACGATGACACGGAATGCCTGTCTGATTCTGATCTGCGTATCTTAGTAAACAACTCGCACATTAATCCGAACGACCCCTCGCTTCCTGTCCGTAACAGAATGAACTGTCAAACAGGGTTAAGCAGCTGTTGGAATACACAATCGGAAAATATTTCTTTACAGCGTTCATAAAACATTTTTTTCACATCCATGATATCAATCCTTTATACTATTAGAGAAAAACTCCCTTAAAATTGTTTTAAGTTAAGTGGTCGCAATCCATTTATTTAAGCTACATTTAAATGAACAAATTAAGTTGACTGACTTTAAAACTAAATTTAATTATTTAAATATAGTTTAAAAAGTGTCATTACATCATTAGTAATAAAGAATATGAATTAGTGAATCAAAAGTTTAATAAATGAATAAAACAGTATGGATTTATGGATAAAAGGAAATAATAACTGGATTATAGCACAAGCCTATGTGTGCTCTTTGAATGTACAACTGAAGAAAGTGTTCTGCTTTCCTGGCATGAGCGAGACAATCACCTCTCAGAGAAGATGCATTCAACCACAGATTAAATCTTTACAAAGTAATATCCCTTTCTTCCCAGTAACAGAGTTCAATCAAACATCATTTATTAAAAAAAAAGTGTCTAAAAAACCCAAATGCTCTGTTTTACAATACGTTCTATTTTGAGTATAGCTGTTCTATTCTTTTGATGCCTTGTCATAAACACTATGGTTATTCCTGGCAACATTTTTCTACAAATATTTTCTTAAATTGCAACACTGTTGGGGATTTTGTCTGGGGACAAGTAATAATAGCCCATAAGCAATTCTTCATTCCGTCTTTTGATGATTTCGGTCACTTCATCTAGTTTCGTGCGGAAGGTCTTTATAGCTTGCCTCGCTGGTTGCTCTGTGAAGTGCTTATCTGGATACATGCCTAAGTACAGCTGAAAAAAAAAGTGTTCTTCAGTAAACAAAAGAACATTTTTCTGTGAACAGAAACAGTCCCTCAGACAAGCTTATTATGAAATACCCCTTGGGGTGAATGGATATTACTCCTGGAATAAAGTGACATTGCAAATTGCTTCTTTAGAAAGAACTAAAATTATGTGGTAACATGATTAAAAAGGGCAGATCAGCAGAGGGTATAAATCAGAATCAATGCAAGTTATACAGGTATGTGATCCAGCAATGTTTTAATTTGCTTCTAATTTTAATTTTCTTTTTCTTCTTTTACTGTAACCCCCTTTGCAAGAATTTGTGATGCAGACATCAAACCTCATTCGTCTCGGTTCGACTTAGAGCCCAAACTGTTCCCAGAACCCTGCTGGAACATCCACGGTCAGGCAGAGTGTCCATGATGTCCTTCATATTCACTTTGCCCTTCTCTTTAGGAGGTGGCTTGCGCATGGTGGAAGGACTGTTGGGGATCCAGCCGTACCAGTCAAACTAGAACATGAACTCAAACATATTAGCTTACAGATATTGTCCAGAATGTTGTCTAGCAATTGTAAACGTTCTTGGTGGTGATATAAAAGTGCGCAACCTCACCTGTCCAAAGTTGACAGCAGCATGTTGTGCTGAAGCTGTGAAAATCACCACAGTCAGGTACTCGATCAAGTCTTCTCGAGATTTCAGAGACATTGGAAAGTCTGTAAACAGAGACAGCACACATTAAATTTGTGTAGACTTTTAAAGTTGATGTAACGATCACCAGCCAGAGTGCCTTTGAGCTCCACCAGCAGGCACTCCACCCCAGACAGTTATGTGTGTTATAATTATTCATTTAGCAGATGCTTCTATTCAAAGGACTCTTATTGTGCTCAAGGGACTCTTATTGTAAAGTGTGTTCCCCAAAGTTTCAGTGTTTCCCCTGTTCCGCCCCCTTGTTAACTTTTTGTCTCCACCTTTAAAAGCTGTTTATGTTTGGCAGTTTAACCGCTGAGTATTGAAAGTTTTTCCCCTCGTATTACAGTAAGCATTTTATTGTATCCTGTATTCTTGTGTACCGACCCATTTTTGATTTCTCTGGTTTTGCTCCTTTGGATATTGTACGCCCATCGACCACCCCCCACTACCGCTCTAGACTAGCCTTGTGTCTCTGCCTCTGCCATACCTGTTCGCCTCTGTCTGCCCCAGGCTCTATGACTATGTGTGTATAAAAAGCCATGCATATCCATCTGCATGCCCCGGACTCTTTCCTCATAGGTCACTTAACAAAGAAAAGAATTTACAAGATTACAATTATGCCAGTTTGCACATACACTACAATGTTGATAAATTGAACCTGTACTCACTGTCAGACTTAGCCATGCCAACAATGGCAACATCCTTAACAAAGGCTTGAATCTCCAGATCTTCTTGAACTCTTGCATCGCTGTCATAGTAGATATTTACCACAGCAGAAACAAAGCTACAAAGAGATAGGGAAACAATTCATTGGCATGTAAGTAACACTGTGCCGTCATTTATGAATCACTACACAGGAACAAATGACTTCAGTTTTAGTAACAACTCTTAATTATCAAGAAACTCTGATTAATGAATCATTAAGTGATAGCACTGAGTGGTACTTCACTATTAGTTAATCAATAACTACTATTGTCTTATTGTGTATCCTGGAGAACCACTAAAACTATTACAGGTTTATAATAAATGTGAACAATTCAAAATGTATAATTAATTAACAAGTGAAGATCATGTTAACCCACTATGTAATGACTCAATCACCAAATAACTAATTTGAATCAGTATGCTAAAGTGAAGATCATGAAAATGTTCTAGTTTTGACTGAAATTATTGTAAGCTTTTGAGGTATTACTCATTACTAGTAGTCCACTAGTAATGACTCAACTGTTGTCGAATCCATCTGAAGTATCACTATCCAGAATCTACAAAAACCACAATGATTACAGTCAAAGATTGATGATCTTCACTTTAGGATACTGATCCAAATAATTTTTTTATGACAGACTTGGTGGTACTTGAGTCATCGCTAGTGGCTTGCCATGATCCTCACATCAAAATGAATGATAAATTTAGCATTTTTCACATTCATTGTGAACCTATAGTAGTTCTGCAGGATGTATAAAAATAAATAGCACTGTAGTTACTGATTACAACCCATTTGCACGGTAGTTCGTGACTATATCACACAATTATCATTTAATCTATTTCATTATTTTTTTTAAGTCCTGCACGAATGTAAAACTAGGATTCCATTGGACGCATCAATTTGTGCTGGACTTACTAAAATAGAGAAATAATCGTGTCTGTGCCACGAAAAAAAATCGTGATACCGGGCTGCTAATTAGCTAATAGTGAACTATTACTCACCGATTCATTATTTAGAGTTTCTTCTTAGTTTACACTACTTACTAGAATGTTAATAGTGCATTAGTCATTTGTTCCCGTGTAGTTATTCATCAATTATATAACAATATTTCAAAATGTTACCGGAGAAATTTGTTCATTTCACTAGTACTACAGCATCTGAACTGCTGATACTTTACCACCTACCTTTTTATTGCCTCCCAGATCTTCAAGCCATCGTCTCTATAATAGTAGTTGGGCACATCTTCCATTCCTCGAGCATTTATGTCCTCAGGCAAACACAGGGACTTGTAGGTTAAAGTCTCCATGGCTTTTTTCATCAGTTTGTCCATCCCAGCTTTATCGAGGCTACTAAACTTTGGATATGAAGAATACAGTAAAAATGTAGAAATCGACTAAGCTGAAATAGCTTATTTAGGCTACTCAAGTTATCATCTAGGGGATGATAGGTGAGGTTTTATTCTGGTGGATGTTTTTGCATTTATTGGAAATACATTGGTCTGCTAGTCTATTAAAGCAAACACAAGCTTGCTAATTATAACGAAACTTATATAAATATATATATAAATAAGAGCTTTCAGCAAAAAGACTAATATCACAAGCCAAAGAGTCAGGTAATGACAAAAATTTACTGACATCATGCATGTCACTAGTTCGCGCTTCCTTATGAATAGAAAATGGCATGTTTGGCGTGCTGTCTAGGGCGAGCCGGGAGCTCGGTGAACCCCGAGCCCTAGTAGCGAGAGCCCTACTGAGGGCATGGCTCGGAGTCCGGCTCAAACCCCGCGTGCCCCCCGAGGAAAGAGTGAACAGTGGAGAAGGGGAGGTGGTGGGAATGCAAAAAATAAGAAACGGAAGGGAAGGAAACTGAACTATTTATAGTGGCGAGGTGAGGACTGGATTGGCTTACAATGGAAGCAGAATTGATTTGTAGCTGTATCTGTATCTAATAATCGTCGTGTTTAAATGAGGCATTTTAGGGGTGTGTGGACAAGTCATAACTTTTATAGAGAACATCTCTTTGAGTTTTACACATTGTTGTCTTTCGCAACTTTAGGAAGTTTGGAAACAGCCTGGAAAACTTGAAATAGCATCATTTGACCTCTTAAATTACAGACATAAATTGTGGCTTGCCAGACAAAGACAAAATAGTCAAATATGAATAGAATTGTTTTGGATTCAAACAAGATGCTGTTTATTTATGCTCATATTAAATTTGCTGTAAAGCTACCTTGGTGAAGACCCCATCTTCACTGATGAGCCGTGTACGGGCCTTTTCATTGATTTCCATTGTGAAACGAACATGAGGTATAAGTAACTGTAAGAAGCCAATTACACATTTAAACGTGCATGAAAAACTGATACAAGAAGCATGATTTGAAACAGCAAAATTAGTTTAAATGTTTCTGAATGTAAATATCTGGACTCTGTATTGAATTACAGGCACCTTGTAAACGGGATGAACAGAAGAAAGCTGTCTGTACATGGCTATTTCAAAAACCTCTGACACCAGATGTGTCTTGAGAAGGTGTGTGATCAGCTGGTGTAGATTGAAGTCAGCAGATCTCACAAACATCTTGGCAAGCATCCAGTCATATTCATTATCTCTTGGAAGAAAGATTGGACTTGTTTCTCCTGGGGTTTGACTGAGCTGATTCAGATACAATAAAGGTAAACAGGACAACTTTTATTTTAGTTCATTTATGTTTTCATTATGTCTTCTACACGAGACAGATACCTGAATGGCGATTGGCACAATTTGGTCCCGTTCATTCTTGTACAGTAGACAGATGGGTGCAGTCAAATGGCGTTCACTGGCTGCTGGGACATCCTTCAGTATTTCATAATCCACTATGTAGATGTTTCCTGCCTGTAAACATTCATTCACCGGTGTATAGTCTAGAACAATTGATTTGTAGGCTAAACTAGTATAAAAAAAGTATTTTATATAAATTCAAATATTTAAAGGTCACAATACAAGCACGTCTTGGATCTGATAATTGACTGTTCAAGAAATGTATGTCTTAAAGTTTCTGACCTCTATCTCATATTCTAGTGTGTATCCTTTCTTCAGAGAGCCCTCGACCATCTCCTGTGTGACGGGGAATTTGTCTGGAATTTCTGTGCACTTCCTGATCATGACAGGATTGCAGCCATTCAAGAATTGATAGCCAAACATGTCATCCTTCTTCCAGTTGCGCTTCACATACTCTGTCCGGATTAAAAAGGAGAAACTTCAGTCAAAAGTAAAAGGCTTTAGAGGTATGAAAAATATCCAAATTCTTTTCATCTCATCTGCATTTAGCTCACATATAAAGCAGAACCTTTCACATCTCCACCAGTTGGGGCTGCTCCCTAATAGTCGATAGATCGCTAGTCGATCAGAAGAGGCTTGATCGACCAAAACTTTATTAGTTGCTTAGTCGCTGGATAAAAAAATTAAATAATAATAATTCACAGGCAAAGACACGCAGTCAGTGACTTATAATGGCTAGTGACGTATAATGGCTAGTCTATGGTAATGTAGTACAGGTGCATCCAAATGCTCGCCTATCATTCATTTTCCCCTTTAACACGGCTTATCATTTTAAATATGTAAGTATTAGCAACTTTATTAATCATGATTTAATTAAAAAAATTAAATAAAAATCTTAAAGGCAACTAATAGACGTCTATTTGATATCTAAAAGGAGATGTCTAATGGGTGTATTTCAGATGCGCAAACAACCTAAATAATGTGTCTTTCAGATGTAAATGCAGACGTCAAATAGACGTCTCCCAGATGTACGTGTTCAGGGAACTAATCTGGGGGCAGTCGTGGCCTAATGGATAGGGGCTTGGACTTAGAACCCTAAGGTGTTGGTTCGAGTCCCAGGTCTGGCAGGGATTGTGGGTGGGTTTAGTAAATAACCAGCGCTCTCTCCACCTTCAATACCACGACTGAGGTAAGACCCTTGAGCAAGGCACTGATCCATCAACTGCTCCCCGGGCGACGCAGCACTGGTTGCGCACTGCTCCGGGTGTTGTGTTCAAGATGTGTGTGTTGTTGTGCACTTCTCACTGATGTGTGTGTGCACGTTGGATGGGTTAAATGCGGAGCACAAATTCCAAGTAAGGGTCACCTCACTTCACTTAATCTGATTAACTACACCAACATTTTTATGATAATTTCTGATTTCTGGTTATGTTAATTTCTGGTTCTGATTTTATTACATTCTGTCCATGTGAACGGCGATTAATAAGATAACGAGTAATGCCAGCTCATGCAACTTTTCTATGTGAGAGTATAAGTGCGTTTTCATATTTATAGCATGCATCCTAAGCAACATGACATGACCAAGAGAGGGAAGTTCCCTGAAACCCACAATTTAATTTTTGACATGATAGAGTTAAAATGAGAAGTTAATATACATTTTAGTTCAGTAATTGAATTTGTTGAAAAGATGCCTATATTGTTGACTGTTTTTGTTTGATGTAACTAAGATCACAACAGAACAGTCATCCATATGCAACACACAGAGCATAAATGTTTTTTTTAATGAATGATTTAAGTTTTTGCAGTTTGAATGATTCAGTGGTCCACACATAAGGATAGCCACTTTCTTAATTCTTGAATGAATCATCCACCTGAACTAATTGTTTGAAGGCTTCAACGACTCAATAATTAAAATAGTCACTTGCTACCAAATACTGGCGAATGTAGATGCTGATTGGTAACAGGTAAGATTATCTTACTTATATTAAGTTAAATTAATTATAAAATCTAAAAATTTCTTATAAAAGATGCATGCAATTAATATGGTTAGGTAAAATGTATTTAAAATGTAATTTCCCAGCAAGAACATTGTGGACACTAAAAATGCTGAGCAGCTAGTAAATTTGGCTGGTCAGCAAAAACAAGCCCTGTATACTATGCTTTATTTATATATACAGTGTTGTTTGGTTCAGGTGTGCTTCATAGCTTCCTGGTCATAATGTCTGTGACGTTAGTTCACTTGAAAGGAAACAAATATTTTTGACAAAGTAAGAAATCAACCAAACCTAGTAGAGTGTTCTTAATATTGTAACGAGCAAGTATCTTTTCAAAATCTGCTATTTCTGTCCAGGAATCCATTGAACCCTTCATTTTGTCAATAAATACATCCTGAAGTCTGAAACAGAATGCATACAATATAATAAGAAACATCAACATGGTACTTGTGCTAAATTTAATTCTGGGAAAAAAAAAAATTCAACAAGCACTGTGGCCACAGTCTCAAACTTACACTTGAACTATATTCCAAGCAAAGCTGAATTTTTTTGCTCCATCAAACTGAACTTCTCTAGGAAGGCCATCCAGTTTGGTCTCTACGCCCTGAGGGAAGCTCGGCTTACCCTCCTTCCATCTTCAGCAAGAAAAATGACAACATTTACTTGTAGACTTACAGCAAGAATGAGCAAAGAATAAAAAAAGTTTTTTGTTGTAAATCTTGTGTTTAAAAAATGTGTCAAATTTTCTGTTCTTAAATGGTAAGAGATAGATATTGTACTGCTATACAGATATACTATACACACATTAACCTGCTCATGCCTACAGTAAGCATCATATTACTTAAAACCCATGATTTGTTGTTACATGAAACGGTTTTCTTCTTTTGGTTATTAAAAAGAACACAGTTTGTCAGATTTTACTTATGTTCTTATAACCATTATAACAGTGCTTATTATGTGGTGTATTATAAACATTGATTACAATTTTATATTGTTCAAGACTTTGACTGTTTCATCACACCTGAATATTTCTCTTCTAGATTCCAGTTCACTTTTTCTTTCCTCTCTAAAAACTATGTCATCTTGATGCAACCGGGCTAAAAGAATACACAAAGAAATGCATAGAGCACAGAGAAATCCATTAATAATAATAATGCTTAATTGAAAACTGGATAATGAACAAAGTGAGTCTGAGTCACGTACCAGTGCCTTCTTTGATAATCACTTCATTGTCGTCCACTAACCAGCGATAACAGGGGAACTCAAAGTAGTCTCCAGAGGGTGTCTGCACTGTGATATGCTTACAGAACCATGGAGAACTGACAAGATGAATCTGCTTTTGAAGTTTCACCTGAATAATGTCTCCAAGGTCCTTCTTCTCATGGATGTTATAGGAGATCTCCTGTAATGAAAGCTTTCATTAGACATGCATTTTATATGTAATAAAAGACAAACAAACAAACACAAAAACATCTCTCCTCAGGCTTTTGTGAAGAGGTGTTAATTCTATTCACGGTCCCCTCCTCCTCACACAAGATACACAATTTTAATCATTTTTAACCTTTTATCATTTTTAACCATTTCCTCTCATAGAAGTTAAAATAAAATGGAGTGATCACAAGACGCCTCAAGCACACACAACATATTTTGCTATTTTGACATCCCAAGCTGTTCATTATCAAAATAAAATATGGCTAGTTAAAGAAACATTACAAACTTACACTGTTCGATTTAAATAGTCCATACAGTCTGTGCCATTCAGTGAGAGCACCACCTCAACGTGCTGTTATATAATATTTAAGAGTGGAACTAAAATAGCCTAGCTGTATTTCCTTTTCAGTCAGTCACTATGATGTTACGTCATTGACCGACGACATGGGGTCCCGGCTGTGAGACCTATTGACTCTGATCTTTGGAGAGGATCCCCAGAGATGCTCGGTCAAAGTGGTGCTTTACTTCCTTCTGGAAAAGTTGGAATGAAGGCTGTCCCCTTCCACTTTGAAATTCTATATTTCTGCCATCACAGCATACTATGATTCAGCTGACGGACTTTCCCTAGGAAGAGACCATCTGGTCGTCAGGTTTCTTAGAGGTGCGGGAACCCAACAAGGCCGCACCTAATCCTTTCTTGGGACCTCTCCGTCATCCTTATGGAACTACAGGGAGCACCCTTTGAGCCACTAGACTCAGTTCAGCTGAAGTTTTTATCCTTAAAAACTTCGCTCCTGATTGGCCTGAGGAGGATGGGAGACCTGCATGCATTTTCGGTCATGGACTAGTGCCTTAATTTTGGTCCGGCCTACTCTCATGTGATCCTGAGACCCAGACTTGGTTATGTGCCCAAAGTTCCTACCATGCCCTTTCGGGACCAAGTGGTGAACTTTCATGTGGTGCCTTCGGAGGAGCCACACACCTTTATGTGGAATACACCCGAGTTTTAGGAGCTCTTATCAGCTCTTTGTTTGCTCTGGAGGTCAGCAGAAGGGCAATGCTGTCTCCAAGCAGAGGTTGGCCCATTGGGGGGTTGTGCCATCACCTCGGGCTATCAGGCCGAAGGTGAGCCGTGCCCCCAGGGGTGAACCCACTCCACTCTGAGTGTTACCTCCTCCTGGGTGTTGGCGCACAGCACCTCTCTAGCTGTCATCTGCAGAGCTGCGGGTTGGGCGACACCCAACTCATTCACAAGGTTTTATAATCTGCATGTGGATCCCATGTCCTCCTGTGTTCTGGGTTACAACAGGTAGTTCCGGGAGGCCTGGGAGGTGTTGGCTTGCAGCGCCATTCCATTGGATCCGAGCACCTTCTTCCAGTGTTTCAACTGGCTCCTCCATTGTCCCACGGTTTAAGCTAGTGAAGTGTCTTAAACTGTGTCCAACAGAGGGCTCCTTCACCTTATTCGGTTCTGGCATCTTGTCCTACGGTTTCTTCCCACCGTTTTCCCTGTTCTCTACTGAAAGTTTTCCACACTGGTCTCTGTGCGCTCCGCCCTCCAACTCTCCCCCTGTAGGGTCCCCTTGCTGGCCCCCAGGGCGTTGGGATGGTTACATTTAAGCTCCCATTTGGCCTGACACGTCATCTTATCACAACTTGCTAGCATCTGGGCCTCCTACATGATGCAGTCCTGATTGTGGCATTTTCCATAGGAACCCCATGATGTCAGTTAATGACGTAACATCATAGTGACTAGGGATGAGCGAGTACAGCATTATCTGTATCTGTATCTGTTAACCATATGAATTATCTGTATCTGTACTCTGACTGGGCGGGGTTAAACCTGAAAGTGGGTCGGGTTGTCTTTAACCAGTATGCTATTTTAAGCATGCAACTGATATGGGTTGATCAAAAATTTTTATATTTTATATTTATATTTTTATATGTATTAATTTATTGCTGATTAGAAAACAAGACAGAATCAGCTTCAGATCAGTGGTTTTGATCATGATAACAAACTATATAGAGAACAAGTTTTGCAACAATAAATACAACACAGGCGGTTGCAATTTTGTAAAAAAAAATTTATGAAATACAGCAAGAAAGTGTCAGACACTCTGCACTGCGTGAAGTAAAAAAACCAACCACCACGTCTGAACAAACACCCCGTTTACCAAAACTCAACTTGTTAATAAGTAAGTACAAAGTAAAAAACAAACCTGAAGCTAAAGAAACCCTAAACGTTAACGAGCCTGAGTGACTGAGGGAGAGACAGAGAGAGAGAGAGAGAGAGTGAGTGCGCGGTGTTCTCTTCTCTTCTCTTCTCATTGTTCTGTGTGTGAGTGAACAGAGAGAGATTGAGAGAGTGCTGTTCTCTTCTCAGTGTTCTGTGTGTGAGTGAACAGAGCGGGACAAAGCAACACAATAAATCTGTATGTGTGTAGCAGA
>JAUMHG010000058.1:2044081-2055287 GCA_032359395.1 Enteromius anoplus | reverse complement strand
GTGTCTGTTTTCCTTAGGACATTTCACATCACTACTATAAAGTCATGCTAAATAAATGACAATGACTGAGGAGAATTTAGTATACAGGGAACCCTTTCCCTGCTAACATTTAAACCAAAAAACCAATTGCCAGTCAGCGCCAGCATTTTTAATTTATTCATTAAAAAAAAAATTATTCATTTATAGAAACGAATAAAAACCACATGTAAAATGAGCGTTCTTTCTCGTGTTTGTTTTTCCGTGTATGACCCAGGACTGTATCTCGACTCTGATTCTTGCTGCCTGTTTACTGAACTGTCTTTTGGATTATCTAAGTTGCTCGTGTTTGCTGGTGATTGCCTTTGTCTGCTGATAACTTTGAATAAGGCCATGCAAATGGGTCAGCGCGACTCTGAGCCTATGTTATATATGTAAATATCATGTTCTACAGTACTTCTAATTCCTTCCGAATTATGTGGTAATTCTTTATTAATTACTCATGGGTTTTCTGTATTCTCAATTCTCCTCAGTCATTGTCATTCATTTAGCATGACTTTATACTGTAGTAGTGATGTGAAATGTCCTAAGGAAAACAGACACACATAATTTATATAAAATCATAAAACATACCTGAGGTATGTTGGCAGAGCATAAAGAGTGGTATGGGGTCCCATCCCGAGCTTCTGGTTGCAGACAACACCTAATGACACCGGAACAACACCCTTGGATATGGTCGAGCACATACAGAAAAACACGAGGTATTCACCATTCGTTTAACCAAAAAAAAAAAAAAAAAAAAAATTAAATGAAGCAGATTTCAGACACAACTTTCTTCACACTTTAACAGTTCATTTATGTGGTATCTACAGTAGTTATTTACATTTAATATTTTTTTATATTGCAGATCTAACAGTAATATGTTTAGCTAATGACATTAGTAGCAAAGAAGAAGAAAGGGCCACGACCTGACATCGTGATTCGCTGTTCATTAGTAGTTACTTAATTGTAGTTCCTCAGGAGGCCTGGCTGAATTGAATAGTTACTGATTAACTAATTATTACTTAACAGGATTTTAAAATGCTATTACATACTAGGTAGTTAACACATATTCCTTAGTAGCTAATAGTAGTGACTTGAGGGTTAATAAAGAACAGCCCATTAGTTCCACCGTAACTTCTTATTAGTTATGCAGTAAGTAAGATACAGTATTCTAAAGTGTTACAGAATGTTTCAATCATCCACATCCTCTCTCGCCCTGATTCTGGTGTTTTGGTGTTCCTTTCCCGAGCTACCCCATTCCCTGAAGGGCAAATCAACATCTGGTGCAAGGGCAAAGATACACAGGACAGCGCGACTCCTGCTGACCCCTTTCGTGTCTGATCAGGGGCCAAAAGAGCCCTGGAGTGTGGCTGTACCCTTGAGTCTGTGGCTGAAAGCCCCTGTGTTTATAGCTTTGGGTAGATTAGCAGCACTGTTCCCCACTGTAGTGCTTTTGTTCAGCAGCACCCAGGCGAGGCCAAGCTGTCCAAGGCCACAGGGATGCACTAATTCCACCGCAGGTCAACGGCTCTGCATTTTCAAGCAGCTCCTGAAAGGTCACTTCCGCTGAGGCGGAGCTAGGAGATTAGGTGATTTGTGTCCCAAATAACAAAGTTGACTCAGATTGAATCAAAGACTATGATTAAATGAACAAGGACTGCTAAAGGCTTATTTTTTATTTGCACTATACTTCTGAGAGTAACACATGTTTTTTAGATTTGTAATATGTTTTAATTAATTATAATAACATAATAATAAAAAAGAAAAAAAACATGGCCAAAAATACTTATTATAATTAAATTTGCTCATCAATTATTTTATTTGCGCTCAATCTTATAATACACAATACTAACGTAACACTACACAAAGAGTGAAAAAAAAAACAGAAAAAAATAATCATGAATTAAACGTTTTGTTATGAAAAAAGCAAATTTGCTATCTCAGTATCTTGCCTTAGAAATTTCCCTTATGAACGTTATAACAGAAGCTGAAATGCTCTATGCAAAAGCAAACATCAATGGTTTTCAGTTTGTTTAGCTTTTTCACGCTCATTGTGAAAAGGCCTTAAATCAAAGCGCTTTTTTGAAAATATTTTGTTTACCGTTTTCTAAACCATTCATACTATCTTTGTCGGTAGCACTTTTAGCTGCAGCTTAGCATAGATAATTGCATCTGTTTAGACCATTAGCATCACACTCAAAAATGACCAAGTTTTTCTATTTTTTCTATTTAAAACTTTACTCGTCTATAGTTACATGTACACTAAGCTACAGAAAACCTTTAAAAATGGCTAGATCTGATTGATTTTCATCTCTGAAGAAAACAAACATAACCCCCAGTATTTATTCAATATAGTGACTTAATTTAAATTAATGAAAAATAAATCATCAGCAGGTGCGGATTGATCACAGCAGTAATGACTTTATGAACTAATTACTTTCAAGATTGATACTATCAGAGATAAAATTATAACCGTGCAGCAGTCAGCTACAGAATCGCATCAACTAATGCACTTTAGATCCCCTGAGGAAAAATTCCACTCATTCTCTTCCATAGGACAGGAGGAATTGTATAAACTTGTCAAATCATCTAAACCAACAACGTGTATGCCAGACCAAGGTTATAATAGTTTTGGATTTTTCATTAGTTTTAGTTTTTATCTCGTTTTGACTTTTTGTTTTAAAATTCAGTTAGTTTTAATTAGTTTTTAGAGGCAGATTTGCTAGTTTTTATTAGTTTTTATATTTTGAAATTGCTCAGTTTTAGTTTAGTTTTTATTAGTTACAGTCTATGTTTCTCGTTTTATTTATTTATTTATTTATTTATTTTCCTTTTGTAAGTTAGGACAATTGTCAGGTGCATGAATCAAAATCACCAGAATAAGTATTGTATAAAAAAACTATAATATAACTGTTTTCACTGATATATTTAATGGTTTCTGTTATCAGAAAAATGGAATGAATATGAAATAGTGACTGAAATGCACGCCATTATTAGGCCTTCTAAACTAGCTCTATTTTACAAGAATTTAATCTGGATTAAAATCCTGATTTATAATCAAGCCGTTGTCTGATGCAGTCAAGTGCACATAAGATATAAACAATGGCTATGCTGTGATTTTGGCTAAATTTGCATGTAAAATCGAGTTAGAAGAAACATAATATCTATTTTAACCAAAAGCTCTGCTCCTCTCATCCACTCGCTGAACAGAGCAGATGCAGAGAGAGGTGTGTGCGTGCTTGGTAAACGAGCTCGAACTCACACGGCACTACCAGAGACTCGCTGAGGTTTGTCCAAGAAGACTCTAGATTTGTCGCTTTTAATCAAAGAACCAGCTTTACTGACAAGATGCGCATAATATATCGTTCGATCTATATCGCCCAGCCCTGGGACTCATAATCCGCTTTCTTCCGAAGTTCGCTGCAGCCATCACGCATCGCGGACAGACACGTGACGTCACAGACTACGTGGTGCCACACGGGTCAAACACCTGGCTTAAAACTGGCAGTGGGAAGTAAATAGATTCACCCAAAAGGCTTATTACAAAGACGAAAACGAAGGACGTTTTTGTTATAATATTAGTTTAAGTTCGTTTTGTATATACACAAAAGTTTCAGTTAGTTTTCGTTTTTTTTAAACTCTCGTTTTTATTTTTATTAAAGTTAACGAAAATGCTTTTTCAATTCTGGTTTTAGTCTTTTCGTTAGTTTTCGTTAACTATAATAACATTGTGCCAGACCCTATTCCATCTAAACTACTAACAGAGCTGCTTTCAGAAGTCATAGATTCTCTTTTGGCTATTATTAATTCATCATTGTCACTAGAATATGTCCCCTTCAAACCTTGTTTATGAACATGTGGTGAGCGTAACAATTCCGCCCCTAGACTGTTACAAAACAGTCTGCGTTGTGTTGGATTGTGACCCTTTTTCAGTCGTCTTTTGCAAACACTTGATTTATATAAGAAGTCGGAAACCATGGTGTTTGAGACTCACCAGTATATTATGTACATGTACTGAACTGCTATTATTCAACCATGCCAAAGTAAATTCAGTTTTCCATTCTATGGCACCTTAAATATAAATTCATAGAAAAATTAAGTAAACAAATAAGGGATTCTAATAATGTTTAGGCCAGCAGAGAAGGCTTTGCTGGCCCTGACGGCCCACCACTGCATCTGATTATGGTTGTATCTCTTTATGAAGTCTTTTGGATCTTAGTGCTGCATTCTATAGACCACAAAATTCCCTTGAATAGACTAGAAAACTTTGCTGGCATTTGGGTTTAAGTGCCCTTCTTTTACACTTATGCTTTCTTACTGCCAAATTATGAAAACAACAAAGGTGGTAATTATCCAACCTGATCTCACAGAATTACAGGAAATAAACATGTATTATTAACGCATAATTCTTTGTTAATATTACATAATCATAAACAATTCTGTGATGGGCCCAGTCTTACAGATAGAACACTAACACACTTCTGTTGATTTAATCCATTAATGGATTGTTAGGTAGCATTAATTAGATAAACTGGAACCGGGAACACTCCCCATAACACACAATGTACTTGTTACATCGTAAAAAGAACACCATCTACACTAATATTAGTCTTTCTCTCTCATTCTGTTTCTCAGCCCGTATCCAGATCTTCTTGAAATTCCAAAGGCTGTTTTCACAGACTAGGCTTAGACTAAATCAGGATTAGGCCATAGTTCAATTGGGATATTTAACTCATTTTTATAAACGTGCTTTGGAAAAAACAATCCTTGTGTGCATCTTGAAACAAAACAAATGCACTTTTATATTTTAGGATCAGCTATTGCAAGTTTCTTCGAGTTGAAAAAGCTCAGACTTATATTAACTAGGCTTAAGCCTTGTTTGTGAAACCATAGGCAAATGTTTCTGTTCAAGGAATGAAGACACCCAACAGGAATTCACAAACTCTTGTCAGTCTATCCTCACAGAATCTTGAGGCTGGAAATACAGCGAAATTCCAGCTATTCTGTCTTCTGGTGGTTGTCACCAAGCAGATTCCTATATATATGCTAAGGCTTAAGCATTTCAATGGCTGCAGACCTGCACTGTCAGTGTAACCCTTTTTATGATATATTAACAGAGTAACAGGTAGATAGTTATCTTTAACAGTATTTGGACCAGTAACAAAAGATGTTAAGTCTCTAAGAGACAGTGGGTTGACATCAATAAAGACAGAGAACAGTAATTTGCGTTGTTATGACACTCTTTGTTTAACAACAGGAACACAATTTAATTCAGGAAATGTATATAAAGAAATAAGAAAATAATAAAGCCGGCATAAGTTTCCCTTAAAACAAAAGAATTAAAAGCCAGTCCCCAAAATGGTCTTATTGCTCCTGGTTAAATCAGTGTCATGGCAGCATCAGTTTCTATTCCGGTTTCAGTGCTCGTGGATCCTACCACACAATCCGTGAAGGAGGGAAAGTGAAACTGCGCACAGACTTATGCTCGTGGGTCCTTGGCTCACCACCCAATGTACACTGGGAATCTTTCGGGGTTTCAGGGTGTGAACATCCAATCCAAATCCAACCGGACAGACTTCAGCTCCAGGTCGGCCGTGACTTCTGATCCAAGTGCATCACTGGAATGAATCTGGCAAAAAAACCTGACCTACGGATTGGCCAGATGAAAATCCAAAAGCTCATTACATTCATATTCCGTCTATATCATGCATTATCACCAATCAATAACATTCCACTTTATATAAACTGGTTCAAATCATGGTTCTCAAGATGGTTCAGTCTTCGACCATAACATATCAAGTATCATATCCAAGTGTTTATAGTAGTGAACTACAAATATATCCTAAAGCGCTTTTACATCCATGTTCATTCATTTTAAACAAAAACTCAGAATACAAATATAACACAATTGAATACTACAATTTGTGCAAAACAACAATGCAAGAACATTCATAGAGATCTAGGAGGTACTAGTAAGGCTAAGCGTGTTTTGTCATACCTCCCTGCACAGGTAACAGTGATAGAATGCACTAAAATTTGACCACTTAATCACTGTCAAGAAATTCACATACATATGCTTTAACACTTTTTCTCCTTTTACACACATAGTAAACATATTGATATAGAAAACAGAATCTCCTGCAACTCAAATGGATATAAATAAATTTTTCCAAGGATAAGGCATGTGTAGCACTAAGCACCCAAGCTAGCAGGGTATCTAGGCTCAAATTAGTATTGTGATACTGTCAGGTGGAGTACAGGGGTTAAAAGAAAAAGGCCCAAAACAAGATTTCAATGAATAACAGTCTTTAAATGGAAAAACAGAAAAACACTGCGCGCAGGGAACAGGTCCAATATACAGAGGGAAAAAACTTAGGAAATATCTCAGATAATAAGCAACCAAAATACACAAAAACGAGCTGGTGGCAGGATCGCCTCTGTAAAAATAAAAATAAAATGAAAAACAAAAAAGCCAGCAAGGAAAAGGAGTTCTCCAAAAAATAAAAGGAATCACAGGTGAGGCAGCATGCTCTCCGCAGCTGGAATCCGATCTGTCAAAAGGTACTGGAGATCTCTGAATACAAAAAGGTTGTTAGCCACAGGCAAAAAATAGACAAAGAACGAATGACTCGGACAGGACTGGACAAGACAGGACTTCAAGCGGGCATACAAAAAGTAGATGATGTGAGACAGCCAGACAGAGCTTCGTTAACAAGTTCAATCATCCGACAAAGACAGGACACACAGACAGGGAAAAATAGAGACGCCAATCAGTGAAAAAGTGGCAGCAGGTGTCAGGGCAATTTGCGGAGAGTGCTGATTAAAACAAGCAACAGCTGTAACAGGGTTCAGACATATGACCAAGAAATAGAAAAAAAAAACAAGAAAGTCAGACTCTGCTAATGACAGAAATAGCATTTAGTAGCTATTACAACAGTTAACAGCCCTTCTAAACGGCAACTTATCAGCTGTCACCATTTCCAGCATAATTAGTTCCTTTACAGGTAACCTAACAGGTCTCAGAGTTTTTTCCCTTTTTTTCTTAACTCACCTTTGAGTCAATGAGTGGGTCTCTCTAAATTAGTTGTCTGCAGCCGTCTGCTGATAACGCTCTCTATAAAGTGTAAACATGACAATACAACCGTCATCATATGTTTAACAACCTCATTAATTAATGGAATCCTGTTAGAGGGGGATATTTATGTTTCTTACCCTAGGGAAGGTAATTTATTCAGGATTCAGCTAGACAACGAAACCGCCATTCCGTCTTTCAGTCAGGAAGTAGCTAACAGCGGAGCTCGATTGCCTGAAGTTTTGGAGCTCAGTGATTGGTCAGCTCCTCACAATAAGGAGCATGGGAAATGTAGTGCGAACAGTTTTTCTCAGGGGGAAATCGCTTTTTCCTATCTTTTTATGCAATTGATCACTTATTGTAGGTGGCGTTTTTTCTTTTAATACATAGAAAAAGTATTTTGATTAATTAACTGAAAAATGTATCTCAAGACTCTATTAACTTAAAAAATTATTATACCAAGACTTCGTTCTAAGAGCTGGTTACACTCTCCCCTTCTGAACTCATGTACATGGAAGAGCTCAAATGTGCTTTATCTGAGGGGGATATGGGAGGGAAAGTGCAGAGACTACTTGATCTTCATTCAAAACATTGGACAACATAGTGGTCAACCCATGGAGAAATGATTTAACAACTGTGACGAACGGGTTTCCGAGTTCAGGATAATCCAGTCGCCTTGGCGGTTGACGTCCCTTTCAGATTTCCTGACAGGAGCATCTGTGACTGTCATCCTCTCTGCTTCCTCTCTGGATTCAGTTCCATCCATTTCCGGCTTTTCTCCTTCCACAGACTCCTCAGTATTTGTTCTGTCTACTTCCCCCTCGCGCCCCGACATGCCAGAAGACACCGACTGCTGTTCACTACAGATGCCATTGACAGCATCAAGTATGGTCTCTTTCTCCACAGGATGTACTTCAGGTAAGTGTGTATCAGGCAGGTTACTTTTAATGGGGTCTGTTTCAGGTACTTGGTCGATTTGGGCGATGCTTTCAGTAGGTAATTGCTTTGTATTACTGCAATAGTTGGTAGACCTTCTGGACCTCAGAAGACTGACTGGGGCATCGGTAGACATATCCGATGGACTAGACAGTCCAGGGGGGCATTCTACGGTCTGGGCATTTACTGGGCTCTCGACAGAACAAGGACCTGGAGATAGAGTATGCTGCCTATGTTGTTCATTAGACAAGGATCCTTTGGGCTGTGCCAGACCTTCATGGACTGTGGGGATGAACACATTTTAAACCTCACTGTACCAGTGGACTGGGATGGATTCAACCTTTTCCTCGTCCGAAAGGTCAGCATCCAGAATATGATTTGCACGAGTTGCTATTCTGCGCTTTGTGGGTTGTTTGGCAGACTTGCTGCTTTCCTCCATAGGTAGGAATCCACATGGGAGGAGTAAGTCCCTGTGCAGGGTTCTTAGTGGACCATCACCGACTTCGGGCTTGACAGTATAGACAGTTAGCTTACCTGCCCTGTTCACTACTACGTGGACGGTAGACTACCACTTGTCTGAGATCTTATGCTTCCCCTGGATGCGGACGTTCCGGACTAGCACTCGGTCTCCAGGCTCCAAGTCTGAGGCGATCACTCGTCTGTCGAACCGTGTTTTGTTCTTGTGTGCAGTCTTTGCAGCATTACTCATGGCTAACTTGTTGCTCTCCTCAAGCCGTGATTTAAGGTTCTGCACATATTCGGAGTGTGACGTGTGTTGCTTTCCATGCAGCGGTAGTCCAAATGCCAGATCGACTGGTAGGCGGGGCTGGTGCCCGAACATCAGCTCATAGGGTGTGAACCCCGTCACATCGTTTTTAGTGCAGTTGTAGGCGTGGACAAAGGGTCTGACAAAATCACGCCAATGGGACTTTTCTTGGTTCTGAAGGGTTCCAAGCATATTGAGTAAGGTGTGATTAAATCTCTCCACAGGGTTGCCCCTGGGATGGTAGGGTGTTGTCCTCACCTTTTGAATGCCAGCCACCTGACAGAGTTCCTTTATCATGCGGGATTCAAAATCTGGTCCCTGGTCACTGTGTAGTTTTTCTGGCACTCCATAGTGCACCATAAAGTTCTCCCACAAACACTTTGCCACTGTACGGGCCTTTTGTGAAATTTTGTGAAGTGATCCGTGATCACAAGGATGTCTTTAGTTCCACTTCTGTCAGGTTCAAGGGAAAGGAAAGCCATGCATAGAAGTTCAAGGGGTCTTGTGGTCTTGATATTTATTAAGGGTGCAGCTCTCTCTGGAAGTGCACACACCTGCCACAAGTCCTCACCCTTCTCTCTACATCCACAGCCATCCTTGGCCAATAGAACCTGGTCCAAATAAGGTCCAATGTGCGGTCAACTCCCATATGACCCATTTGGTCATGGAGGCTAGTCAAAACTGTGCCACGAAGCTCAGTTGGGAGGACAAGCTGGTACGTTGTTTGGGACCTTCTTGGCGTCGTCTGTACAAGACATTATTCACAAGTTCAAGGCGGCTTAATTCTCTTAAAAAGAGAGGAAGATCAGGGAGTTCATTTCGCAAGGTAGGGGGCGGTGTGTCACCTGTTTCGATTTGGGAAATTATGTGTTTTATACACTGGTCGGCTCTTTGTCTATTCACCAGTTCTGCTTCAGACAGGCGAGGGACGGAGGGAAGTTCACCAGACTTGTCAGCTTGTTGATAGTATTGGGGCACTGCATCTGCAGAGACGGCAAGGCATTCGACTAAAACGTTTCCAGTGTTACTGCCATCAAAATGGGTGCTGTAAATAAGTGTTTTTTCACAGATTGCTTGTATGACTCCCTCATTAACAGCACTGGCACTCTGGGTCAGAGAGATGGTCTGTGGCGAACTGGAAAATGCGTTCCCTCTCTTGCTGTGACTTTAGGTCATTCTCCAAGGTTCCGTGTGGCCTGCATGAAAGACCATCAGCATCACCGTTCTGTTTCCCAGGTCGTTAGAGAAGCTTGAATGAGAATGTGGACAGTGCTGCCAGCCATTTGTAGCTTGTCGCATCCAGTTTAGCTGAGGTCATTATGTAGGTTAACGGATTACTGTCAGTTACAACAGTGAACTGATTACCATATAGATAATTGGCAAACTTTTCGGTGACTGACCACTTCAACGCTAAGAATTCCAATTTATGCGCTGGGTAACGACTTTCACTCCGTGATAGCCCTCTGCTCGCATATCCAATCACTCTCAACTGGCCCTCCTGTTCTTGGTACAAAACTGCACCAAGTCCAGTGGTGCTGGCGTCAGTGTGCAGTACACAAGGTTTCTGGGGATCTGCAAAACCTAGCACAGGAGCGGTGGTAAGTTTTTCGCAGTCTCAAATGCTGGTTGGCAAGCAGGGGTCCATCGCTCCCCAAAAGGCTCTTTTGGGTCTTTGTACTCTGGCCTTTTTGTCACTTAAGCTCTCTTTTGGGAAAGTGGGTAGCCAGAGGTTAGCTCATGGAGGGGCTACACAATATTGGAGTAACCTTTAATAAACCTCCTATAGTACCCAGCGAACCCGAGGAAAGATCTTAATTCTCGCAGGCTCTTAGGGACGGGCCAAGTATTGAGAGCAGTAGTCTTTTTCTGGGTCAGTTTGTACTCCATTTCTAGACACCACATGACCAAGGTACCGGACTGATGTCTGAAAGAAGACACAGTTTTCTGGGGAAAGTTTGAGGCCAAATTCTTTGCGACGGAATAGCACCTTCATCAACCTATCCTCGTGTTCTTCAAGGGTCTTGGAGAATATGATCAGGCCATTGAGAAAGACCAGTACTTCTTTCAGGTGCATGTCCCCCATGCATTTCTCCATTAACCTTTGGAACGTACTGGGCGCATTAGTCACCCCTTGAGGCATCCTATTAATCTCCCAGAAGCCAAGTGGGCACACAAAAGCTGTTTTTGGCTTATCTGACTCTTCAACTTCTATCTGGTAGAAGCCAGATTTTAAGAAAACCACTGAGAGCCACTACGTGCACAGAATGTGTCCTCTAGCTTTGGGAGAGAATATGCATCCTTTATGGTCTGAAGATTCAACTGTCTATAGTCTATGTACAGCAGTGGCGGCTACTGGTCTGTCAAATAGGGGAAGCTCATTTTCGCCCTACATCATAAAATTGTCTATTTATCTA
>JAUMHG010000058.1:2008458-2022701 GCA_032359395.1 Enteromius anoplus | reverse complement strand
AGAACACGAGGGAGACTGAATGAAAACAAAAACACAGATCACGAAGACATGGAATGCCTGGGGGGCGTGACACTGCCCCAAATATCTGTGAGAAATTTGAAATAAATATGCCACTGGGATAGCATTTTTTAAAGGCGTAAATTATTGTTTTCCTCATATACATGTGATATGCATATGGTATGAACAACTTTGCCTCTGGAACCACTGCTGTCAAGCAAACCATTTTTTAAAATGATTTAGAAGATGTTAAAAATTTATTTTTTGCAAAAAAAATTTTCACTAATTCTGAAAAAAAAAAAAACTGTAACGAGGTCCTTTAAAAAAACGGCCTGTCCAGATATAGCCAAAAGCTTAAAGCCTAAACATATACTCAACAATTCATGAAACCCACTGAGCACAATGCGACAGCTTCAGGGAGATCAGATCAAAGCTGGCGCTATGGCAGTTACATACTATTTCTATAGTAATTTAGGTGGTTATAGGCTTGCTAAATAATATACTGTAATGTCTTTTTCCTTATGTGCTTAAATACCTAAATCACTTGAATCCAGGTAATCGCTGCTAGCAGCTATATTTTATTTAGCTATTTCACTGAATCTATCCACTGATCTTAAATGCATGCAGCAATTTACAGAAACTCCATTTATTCAACACCTTTAGTGTTTACCTTCCAACAACACCTTTAGTAGGTGAGGAGATGCATGGTAGACAAAGTAGTAGCAAACAAGTCTGGTAAAGTTGTTACTGTATGCATCACGTATGCATAATTTTCCTCAGGCTTACTAATGTGAAACTTAGTAAATGTAAATTTTTGACTGCTACAAGTAAACACCAGTAGGAAACTACGAGTTTTTAGAATAAATCAGTTTTGAGTGTCAATAAGGATGTTAGAACGTGACACGACTGATCACCCAGTCAACACCCTCAATCATTTAATAAAAGTAACCAGTACTCTCTCCACCTTCCATACCATGACTGAGGTGAGGCTTTGAGCATGGCACCATTCCCCCAACTGCTCCCTGAGCGCTGGAGCAATGGCTTCCCACTGCTCCGGGTGTGTGTTCACAGTGTGCGTGAATGTTCACTGCTGTGTGTGTGTGAACTTGGATGGGTTAAATGCAGAGCACAAATTCCTAGAATGTGAAACCATACCTGGCCACATGTCATTTCGTTTAAGACAGATTTCATGTAACATGTCATTGTCAGGTCTATTTCTGCCAACTAACTTTTCTAAATATACTCTGAAAAAATAGGATACTCTAGGTTTACCCTTATGTATGTATAAAAAACTGTTTATACTTTCGGCTTTACTGTAGTAATAGAAAAGGTTTCCATGGCTTGCTTTGCATGGCCTTGTCAAGGAGCTATGGCGTCTGACTTTGCATTGGCAATATCGCCTGTCTTGCTCTGGAGGGAGTTTCCTGCAAGCTTGGAGTGTTTGCTCTGTTTTTAATTTAGAGATACTGGGAATAAATGCTCTGCTTGTCCAAATAAGAAGCAAACTACCAACGAACCAAGCTTGTCTTCTGTAAAACAGTAGAAGTTGATAGACAGGTTGCCTTCTGAGTAAGGATTGATGGTTTATTTGTCTTTTTTTATTTCTTTCCCCTTTGTGTGTGTACCGAATAGACAATTTACTAGCAATGGTCTCACTTGAGGGAAATAAAAACATTACTGTCTATTTATTAAATCAGTGTGAAATATTCATAATATTCTGCATTTGGCTAGCAGTCTTTAATTTGCGTTGCATGTTATAGTTAACGTCTTAAAGCAGCAGAAGTAAAGTCTTTACGTAAAATAAGCTGTACAGTTTATTTTAATGTCTAAATATTTGATTTAAAATAGCCAAGTGCTTTATGTGCTAACGACATATGCTATATTTTGTTTAACCCAATATTTAGTAAAGCAGCATAGACTTTAAAAACTCCAGATTTGTTTTTGTTGTTCATAAAAGTGATTAAAAAAACTGGATAGTAACGATTTTAAGCTATGATTAGCCTGAACCTAGTCGTATTTTGCCTATTGCGACTTCCTGAAGTTGATACATAAATGCATACTCAGATGAAACAAAAAGAAAGACTGTTAGGGAATTAGGGAGATTTTCCCCTCACTCGAAGAAGTTTGTTGAATTTGTATTGAATGCACAAAAAGAAAAATAACCTCCAAGTGCTTTTTAAGTAAAAACATAGGTTAAAGAAATAGATAACCACTGAGTCCTTACTGTATGTAAATGAGGATTTATACTGCATGCCTATTCAGCTATTGAAACAATCAGTTATAACACATGCATAATTGGTAATACTCATACAGCATGAGTACATATTTTTCTCTGATTGTTACTGTATCATGGCACATATAACTTTAAAACTATTTTCTTCTACTGACATTTTAATACTAAGCCAATACACATCTTGACCTTTGCGGGAAAAAAAAAAAAATGATGTGGAGATGTTGGGCAGAACAGAAAAAAAAAATTCAAGCACTAAGGATTGATGGATTACCACAGCATTATAAAGCTTTCTGGGGAGTATTTGAAAGACCTTTCCTGGGTTCTGCAGGAAAATAATAAAGCTCCCAAATGCTCTACAATCTGTCAGGGAGGAGTTCTTTCTTTACTTTCAAAGATTGAAGACCTTTGCATACCTTTGGTGCATCCAAAAATCTAACTGTCTTGACTTCTTATCTTAAATGGAATATTATGATCTAGCCATGATTCATTCTAAGTCTTATGTTCTTTTAATATTATTCATATAAGTAGTACTTATTGAATAATTGTTTATTTTTTATAGCTTTAGTTATTTCATTATGCGCTTTCATTCATTCATTTTGTCTCTGAATTGAAGGTACCTTAAGGGCCTTATATAAATGTAGATGCATTTCCTTATTTAAAGGGATAGTTTACCGTAAAATTAACATTATGTCATCATTTACTCAACCTGAAGTTGTTCCAAACCTGTATAAGTTTATTTCTTCTGTTGAGCATAAAGGAAGATATCGTGAAGAATGCAGGTAGATGTCGGTGAGTAAAAGTTTAAAGCAAAAAGTCCCTTTAAGTAAAAACATAAATGTTATATTTACTGCACTGTACACACACACACACACACACACACAAACACACAGACTCTGCTAAGAGGTCTCAAGAGTGTATCATTTTCAAGTGCAAAGCTCTGCAGTTAGACTGTGGGAGCTCAGCAGCCAAGGGAGATCTCATTAAAAGATGCCATGACTCTCCAAATCCACAGAGAAAAAAAACAAAAGTGCTTCCATTTAAAAATTTAAATATTCTATCTTTTATGATATTGCAATTCTCATTGCTCTTTCTTTTTTAAGCTATGGATATTAAAAGCAGTTTCATACTGTATACTCACTCTAACACATCTCTGTTAAACGGCTTCTTGCTGTTGCCAAGAAACTCTCCGATCATCTGTCGACTCAGCCCCTTCCTCTGGAGCAGGAAGTGTGCCACACCTATAGGCGTATCCGGAATGAACCCACGAGAGATGAGAAACTGGAGACCCTTGTCTGGATTTCTGTTTGATTCACAGAGAAAGAGATAAATAGAGAGAGAACTGTTTAGCACTGTTAGAAGTTTAACTCAAATACAGAACTACAGTTTTGGACAGGCATTAACTTACTATATAATATCACAACAGAAGTTTTATTGCATTCGTACATTGCATTGTACCAGAAAAAAAACTCAATAAATAAAATATCTACCAGCATTTGGTGGCAACTGGAAAAGCAAAAAACAAACACAGACACTACAATTTGATTTAAAAGAGAAAGATTACAAGCCGATTGGTCTTATTCATTGCACAAAGCTAATATATATTTTTTAAATGGGGAAAATAGTGCAATAGTTATAATTTTATCATGGTCTGTGGTGTCTATTTCATTGATTTTTTTTTTTTCATTATGGAGCTTGACAGGCCCAATACTTACAACTCAATACAACTGAAATATTATTTTCTGATAATTCTCAATAGATAGATATGCATGTTATTATTGGATACTATGCACATGACAAAAAAAAAAAAAAAAAAAAAGTAATTCTTAATGCGTGTCTTGGTAAAGGAGTTTTAATCTCATACAGTCACTCAGACACTGTCTCATTCCACAGAGGCCAAGTGGGCATTAACAACCGCTATTTTTCTATTCAGTGGCTTATCAATAACCAGAATGTCAACACATTCCTGCCTTCAGACAATAAAAGTGACAATGGGGGACAGAAAGAAGCTTCTCGGCTGTACTTTAGACAGTTGCTTTATTCCTTCAGTCAGCATTCTCATCGCTAAGTCTGTGCCCTGGGAGAAAAAGTACATGGATTTATAGAGGGTCCACTAAACTTTCATTCATCCACATGCTGAGAGAACCATGTAGTTCTGGTTTGCCTGACTGCATTCTACAATCTCCCCATTTCACTCTATCTTCTCTATTCATTACAATGATTTACACCTTATAATAAATGTACTCCCGCCGACACTGTCTAGCTTTACTAGCTTTACATTCATAATGTAGTTTATGAACAGCCTATTTGTCAGTTACAATAAAAGGCCTGTCACTATGTTTTATTTAACAAGTATTGAAATGATATGCAATGGTGTGATATGCGGTTCTGAATGGGTTGTGCTGTTTTTATATGGTCTATTTATCGTGATGGAAAAAGAGAGTAACGATGGGATCAATCTTAAACAAGTTAAATAGCTATAAAACAGTGTGCACCTGTTTTTTGAAAATGGTTGGAATTCTACATGACTAGTATGCAAATGCTGCTAATTGTAACGTAAGTTAAAACTATATTAAATTTGACACACGTAGTTTCATTTTTAAAAGTTTAGCTCCTACCATTGATTTGTCTTTCTTTCTTTCATAAAGTAGCAAGAGCTTGTTTAATGTCACTTTAATTTAAAATTTCATTAACCTGATTAACTTGACCTCTGTTATATGGTGCTATTAATATTAACATTTATTGCCATTTCACTTCTGGCTTCTAGCAAGTAAGGACATTTTTCTCATTGGTGGCAAAAGTTAGAAGGAAGAGTAGTGTCTAGTGTGAACAAAATTTATTTTTTGTAAGTAGAGCAAATCTTGGACATTTGGACCTGGTCTCATGGCATAAACGTACCACTTGTTAACGAGATATGAATCATGTAACATCGAGTACATATCACATATTACACTACAGGCAGTAAAACAACCTTTTATGCCTTTTTTACCCAGATTTACAGCTAAATAAAGCTTAATTTTGCACAATTACTTAAAGAATATCATGTTATGACTTCAAAACAATATTAATATGCTGGGATATTTGAAAACTGATGCTTTTGAACATTAGCATCACACATATCCAGCTTCATATCTTTGGGTTTTCACAGACGGTAGGTTTGTCCGGTTTCTCACGGAGTATGGAGATGTACTTGAGAGATGAGGAGCTCTGGTTTGACAAAATATTTCTGTGTAAATCTCACAAAATTGTGTGTTATGATCACAGACTCTTAACTCAAAAATCCATGTTAGAATCACGGAATCGCCCAAAACTCCATGATGGGCTCACGAAAGAGATACCAATGAAGTCAGTAACAGGCATCAGCCATGATCAACGCACGGATAACAGGATTCATCTTATATAAATGTATACTTTTATTGTAGCACCTAGCCCCACCTTTACCCTAAACCTACCCACAACAGGTATTAACATGCAAAAACTGACCATAAGCAATAAAAAAAGCATTACAAACAAGCTGTGTTGCATTTCAAGTTCTTCTGAAGCCATACGATGTCTTTATGCAAAGAAGAGAGTAAAATACAAAGTTTTAATTGCTGAAATTATCCTGCTCCGTTAATGCGTTTACATCTCATTCAAGAGACATACAAGAGCCAATAGCATTTCACAACAGCATGACGCGATCGGTCACAAGACACACAAGAGCCAATAGAAATTTACAATCAAGGCTGACGAAAGGATTCTCCTGGTGGCATTTTTTTTTATTTGTGCAAATCTGCAGCTGCAGCACAGATGAGTGACGGCGGACGGAGAGCAGTGAACATGTTCTCTCACAAATCAATCATCATCATTAATCATTTTAAATAAATTATGTCAGTAGTTGTATCTGTGTTGTATCAGTTGTATCAGTTATCCGTGCGTGGATCACTGCTGATACCTGTCACTGACTTAAACTGTAATCTTTTCCGTGAGCCCATCACAGAATTTCCGACGATTCTGTGACACTAACACGGAATTTAAAGTTAAGAGTCCATGGTCACTACACGGAATTCTGTGAGATCAGGTTGCATGATTTAAGACACATAAACTCTTAACCAAAAGCTTTCCAAAACAAAGGAGTCTACCGTTTTACTTAAATATTGTCATAAAATACCATTTCCGTCATATGTTATTATTACAAACAACACTGTTTCAAAAAGAGAGATACTATTTATAATAAATGCAAAACAAGGTAAATGCCATTTGCAATAGAAGATTGACAGAATAAATGTAAATAGAAACAAACTTCATCTCTTTGCATTAAATGTAAATATGGTAGTGATAAATGCAAGTCTGTATTTAAGGTTTTATTTGTACTAAGGGTAAGCAATCTGGGCAAAGATGACTTGAAGCAAAAATAGCCTTTGGCAACAAGTTTGGCTGTTTGGACTTAGTGTGAAAAAGACACCAACATTAAAATAAACCAGTGAAGGTGTGAACCGTATGTTTTAAGGGGTTGTGTTTTCGAAAACTACACAGGGCCAAAAGTGCTTCCAGTTAAAAAAATACCTATCTTCACATCCAGATAGGCAGAAGCTTTTGAGACATGTAACTACATAAAGTTCACACGACACGCAACTAACATCTGTGCTCTGATTCTGTTCTAGTATTGTAAGAACAGAAGGGCGCAGGTGAACTGCAGGTATACGCCTTGCATAAAACATGACAGATAGCTTTTTGAAGGCATGGCCAGTCTCCTATACTTCCACATAAACAGAATCTAACATCTGTGTTGAAACCCACACACAAATACCCTCACTTTCTTTTCTCCTCTCACCTGCTGTTTTCCTCTCTTTTGGGGAAAAAAACCATTCCCATTCCTATCACGAGTAAGGTGAAAACTCAATTTAGAGCATTATATTCACTCAGCTTACCAAGCGTCCTTTGTTCACACATCAGTGTCCTCTATATGTCCTTTATGTGCTCTTTCCAACTTATACACGCTCAAAGAGCTCCCATAATCCTCCTCCTTTCTTAATTATCTGTTTAGGGAAAAGCACATTCCAGTCCCCAAATCTCTCTGTTAATCCAAACTCAGATTTCAGCATCTTGTCACACACACACCTGCTTTAGATTCAGTCTGAGCTGTCACAGGTATTAGGCTACCCTGCAGAAAATGAACTGCTGGAACTAATGACAACCCCTCTCTCTTTTCACTCACTCTCTTGGAGCAAAACCTCCATTTGATTAAAAATTGGCTTATCCTTATCTGCCGGGGTGTTTGCGGCGATGAAGTCTGGGTAAGGCAGAGACTGGATTTATTTATATTTTGCTTTCTCTGATAAATGCTAAAAGTAGGTCTGTCGATTAATTAGCAGATTTAATCACATTAATTGAATCAATTGCAAGTTTAATCATAAAAATCAATGATTTTTGATGAGAAATGCTCCCAAATGAAGATCGTTCAAAGAAAAACCAGTCCAATCTCATGGCATTTCGGATATATTTTTTGAGGTGGTTATTCATACGACCTCACTCAGTAAATGTTTTCAAAATTGTATGTATTTTAGGACTTGCCAATTCGTATGAATTTGTGCAAATGACCTACCACCTAACCCTAACTAATGAGGTCATACGAATTTGTACGAAGTAGCACGATTTTACCACCTCATATGAATACATACGAATTGGTTTTGAGACTGTGTTGACAAATTCAATTGCACCTATTTTACGAATTTACGAACAAGGGGTAAAATTCGTAAATTTATGAACATGGGGGCACTACCCATCCCTGGGTTTGACAAATCGTACAAAATCGCACGAGTGAGGTCTTACGAATTCGCATAAATTAGCCATCTCGTAAAATATGCATTGGAAAAATAATTGAAGTAGCGTGTTATGAATGTTTAAGAAATCCAAGCATGTTAAGATGTGCAAATGTTGTGTTAATATTAGTGCTGGGTGACGATTAAACATGATTAATCACGTAGTGATGTAATACAGTGCTTATGCAATATGAATAAATGTAATGGTGCCAAATTAGATGTTTATAAATGTGTGTATACTAAATAAATACTTTATTTCTTACTATACTACATAAAAAAATAAATAAATAACTGAATGCATAAAACATTGACAAACGTGTTGCAAAGGAAAAAGAACGATTTTTAACAACATGAAACATGATTTAACGATGACAGTATTTTCATTTTTGGGTGAACTAATCCTTGAATGACAGATGAAGCTGAATCATTTGAGGGATACAACCATATGCTCAAAATTCTCACTGTACTTTCTTTTATTTAAAGGAAATCTGATGAGCGGGTGGAAAATAAACAGCCTCCCACGCAGCTTGGCAGCCGTTATCGCCCTCCCAGCTGATTCATAATCAAGTGCACACATACATTCACTCAGCCCTATAAAACAGATGAATCCCTTCTGTTACATTCTACCGTGAATATTGTCGCCATCAACACAGGGCAAAGAAGGTTTCACTCGGTGAAGGTGGAAAATAAATGAGTAGATTATGCACCTTCCCTTTCGCAAGATGAATAAAGAGCCTCTGTGTGTAAATGCAAGCCTATTTGTCAGTTATGTAAGTTATCACGTCAAGAACATGCTGTTAGATGCTTTCTGGAAATGTGATTTTGAAACTATTTTTTTTGTGGGTGTGTGTGTATTTTGTTACCGGTTGCTCATGACTTGGATCCTTGCAACTTCTACTTTTATTTGTTTCTGCTGTCACACACAGATGCAATTACTTTCAGTACAAAAAGCATTCATTAATAGGTAGGAACAATGCGTTTCACCTTGGACGCTGTGACAGCATTGAAAGGAAATATAAACTGAAGCCAGTGCATGGACATCTAGGATAGTTTAAGATACTACAAAAAACACTGCTTCATCTGAATAAGCTTTTAATTTTTTAACGCCACATTCCCCCAATAACTTTTTTTTTACAGTGTAGCTGATTAAGAACTTTTAATTAGGCTCTCTATCTTCAGAATATTTCTCTCACTTTACAGGACCTACAAATGGCAATGAAGTGCCATTGCATAGGGTAGTAAATGTAGACGTAAAAGTGTAGTGTAAAAATGTAGTGTAAAAGTCATCTATTTCTTCAATAATTGGAGTTGAATTTTACTTTCTTTTAAAAAAGAAACTGTACAGGAAGCAGAGAAAAGAATCTTATTGTGGACATATGTGTTATTACATTGTGATTATATTTAATAAAAAAAAAAAATACCTGCATATAATCGTGTCTGTAAATACATTTCTGTCATGGCCTCTATAATTACAGCACAGCAGGAACACATACAGTACACTCTAAATAACGCTAGTTTCAGCTGTTGGGTCATTTTATTGGGTCGTTTTTAATATTCTTACCCAGGTGTTGAGTTATTTTTTAACCCAAATGCTGGGTTCAACTTGTTCGGCCATTTTAATGGGTTATTTTTACTTTTTTTGTAGTGGTATTTAATTTTGCGTTAATGTTTTTCTACACAACTGCTGGGTTGAGCCTGTCTCTGACGAAACAACCCAGATGATGAGTTACAGTGCGTTTTCACTACAGTGTCACATACTGTATGCCTCAGTGCCGCTGACAACGCTTCAATCAAATTTAGGGTAGACCAAGCCTCTAAATACATTTCACCCTTTTACAGTACACCCGTTTACACCCGGTTTGCATTTTATCTTCTTCTTTTCCTGGTGATTCATTGTTGCCCTGCATTTTGGCATTCCTTCGCACTCGCGTATCATGACTTGTGTTTAATATCAATATATTCTGATGTGTTTTCATAGCTTCGTAAAATTACAGTTGACAGACTTACAGGTTTGGAACAACATGATGGTTACTAATTAATTTAATTTAAATTGATTGGTTGATTGACTTTATAAATCAATTTAAATTAAATTAATTAGTCAGCATCATGTTGGGTGAACTATTCAAATTTTTGGGTGAACTATTCGTTTACATCAAACAACCCATTTTACCCAAACGATCTGGGACAAAATAACCCAGTATGTGTTCTGTCCAATATTTACCCGGCACCGGGTTGCCAAATAACCCAAGCTGGGTTGTTTTAAACCCAGCATTTTTTATAAGTAATAAATAGAACCAAACCAGCTATGTAATCTATTAGACAATAATCATTAAAAAATATTGGATACAATATTATGGCAATGCTTATGACTGGGTTTTAGTTCAGCTGTGTATATTGGCTTTAGGAAAATAGAAATCAAATTGATTCATTGTCATAGTTGAAAAACATGAATATTTCAGCTCGAAATATGCCTAATTGCCTATATTGTTGAAGTTCGAAATGCGTCAAAACAATTCAATTTGCTGCATTTTTAGCAAGGGGTGACAACTGTTGTCATCTACAATTAGATTTATCTTTCAGGATAATTACTGTCATGAAGGAGCTATTGTTTGAGAATAATCTTGCTGAATCACACTTCTTTAAAATGTCATCATGTTGTAGCTATGGGCATACTAACACATCGAATTTAATTGAACAGACATTTGAAAGTAACTCTTTTAACCCCTTAAGTGCAGAGGTTTGTTGCATTTACAATTTATTAGTAAGCATAAGCATCAGCATCAGCATTTGCAGAAAGCTTCCGACCTTAATCTGTTATGTTTATGATACATAATCGGGGACAGTCCTGATTCAACCTTTCCCATCATGCACCTCTGTGATGTTTTGCGTATACTATAGAGAGCTCTTATCAAACTCTGACTCAGTCACTCTTGGCTGAACATAGAGAATAGACATGCGGGAGCAGAATTTAAATTGGCAGCGATGTGACACTGCAGAAATAAAGCCAACATGATTTGTAAAGTGGAGCTACATTTCTCCAGCTTTAAAAAACAGATGTCCTTGTTGGAAAGATGAACCTGGTGATAGGAAAGTTCTTTGTGATGCTAACATCACTGATATTATTTAGATAATATCATTTAACTAAAATAAAAAAATTAGTTAATTAAAAATCCAAAAAGTGAAAAAATAAAAAAATTATTATAACAAAATATGCATAAATATTTGTGTTTACATATTGCATTCATCCTCAAATCTGTCCCATTTTACTTACACAGATTATTTCAATTCAAAGACTTATTGTGATTTCTTATTAAAATGCCTTCAGGGAGATTGCCATACTGCAGTCATGCATTAATTTTTTTAATTATGTTCCTCGCTAGTAAACCAACATGATCTTGATGTTATCTAACCCTTATAAAATCCATTATCTATGAATTAAAGAACAAACTGGTCCTGTATTAAAAATAAAATCTCCAAATAACATAACAAATTAGGCGTCTATGAAATGAGCTTCAGGAAATAAACAATTTGGATCAAAAAATGCATAGAACTGCAATGTATATTTAGGTATAACAGTAAGGAAAGCAGGAAACAGGATATAGAAGCACACCTTACCCTACTAAAGATATTACTTTAAAATAGATAGCGAAGTAAAAAATTAAACATAGCTACAAGCTACTCTATAACTCACAGGTAGTCACAGTTTATGTGGTATTCTTGGGTTACACCTGATTTAACAAATAAGCTCATTAAAGCCTGTAAGGCCTGAAACAGAAACGTCCAATTTGCAGCCTCTAGAACAGGTTTGGAAAGCACTGCTATTTAGTGTCAGAATGCAAACCATTATTGAGATGGCATTTATGGCAAGCTCATTATCAAAAGAGTGATGTTGAATGTGGGAGCAAAAACTGTAGAGTAAATATTTAGGGGCTATAGAATCCCATCCAGAAATGGTGGAAACATATAAAATTAACTGATATAATATGTGTCCCTTTATATCTCTCTCTTTATGCACTTAACCCAGATAAACCTAATAGTCTCATTATTGCAGTGTGCTATTAATTAGACAACTAGTCCAAATTTTTAAATGTCTTTATGTTTGCAATTGAGCGAGATGAGATTACGGAAAATGGAGTGAGACAGCACTTTAAATAAAAGTAGTGCTATTAATAGGGTCAGACAAACCCAAGGTGACAGGCGTCAGGGAGGGGGTGTTAGCCACAGCTGGAGACAGAGCTAGATGACAGGAGTGAGACAGGGAAGCAAGACTAGAATTTGGTGAAGTTTTGAAGAGCAGCCCTCATGCAGCTATATTAGTGGCAGGTGAGGACAGCTTGATAAAAAGAGAGAGAAATGGTTTTAAAGCCTAAAATATCTAACATTAGTCACTTCAAGCAAGTGTGATGTAAAGAGTTCTGCAACCATAACAATCAGCTGGAGATACAGTAAGAGGTTCTCAGGGTACTCACATGTTGAAGAGGTTTAGGCCAATCCGATAGAGTCGTTTTCGCATGACGTCAGTGGAGAGGGTAGGAGATTTGCAACTGGTTGGGTTTTCGCAGTGGTATCGGGGCAAGCTAAGAATCATGGCCTGTAAAGCCTCTTTGGACGACACCTCAGAAGTGGACCGAGCTGATGTGGATGTACTGCTGCTACTCATCTGCTCTGAGCTGTTGTCCGCAGTGTCTGACTCAATTTGCTTAGCTTCGAAAACTTCTACAATTGGGGTGACCGGAGTGTCTGCAACTTCTGGTGGAGACAAGGTTTCAGAGGTTATTGCTGTCTCTACCGGAATTGCTGGTTCTGGAGTTGGTTCCTGTTTTTCCAAGACTAGAGGTGGAAGATCCTCCCCAAGCTCCTCCTCACTTGGTGGAGGAGCTGGGAAATCGCAATCTGGTATTTCCCCAGCATCCTGCTCAAGGGGTGGAGGAACTAGATCTTGTGGAGATGGTGGTGGTTGTCCTTGTTGAGGTTGTTCCTTTGCATCACTGACCGGAGGTTGATTAGGGCTCTCAGTAATTATGGCCCCCTGCTGGACACAATTACCGAGAGAAACAGAAGTGGAGGACTCCATAACGGAAGAGGACACCTGAAAGTTCTTGCTGTCAATTTGAACGGTCACATCCCGGAAGGCCATCATCAGCTTGCTGGCACTTCGGGCCATATTCTCAGAATTATCTGCTTGGCCTGTTCCGCTATGGAATGTGGCAGGGTCCATGGGGCCACCTTCTCGGACTGTTCCTGCCAACCCAGATTTGCTACCAGCTGTACTAAAGGCCTCTGAGCTAAACTGGTAGGTGCCACCTTCTTGGAGTGAACACATGGTCTTCATGCTCCAGTTGCTTAGTGCATCATCAATGGATTTGGCAAGAGACTGGACTTGCTCATTGAAGGAATCTTCAAGGTCAGTGAGGGAGCCACCTACCGTGGTAGGTAGGGACGGGGATCGAACAAGGGGGATACTTGCCAGATTGCAGCCTTCAGCCAGCGCCCGTTCAGCTGAGATACCCTCTGTATTTTGCACCCGCACTTTTCGCAGGGAGATGCGGCGTGGTAAACGACTTTCGAGGAGGGAGTTTCGGATCTTCTCAAAGTTTTTGCTGAGCTGATACTGGCGAAAGGCCGTCTGGATCTTGCAAGCAGCACGGCGTGAGATGAGGTGGCCCCCATATTTGTGCTCTAACATTTCGATCTGCAAAAAAAGAGATATGAAACAAGGTCAGATAAGGCAACATTATGACAAGCGCAGAAAAATATCCACAGGAAGAGACGACAGCATGAAATTAAATCAATAACAAGACTTACGACAGATTGCTAAATATCATGGCATGCTGAGACAAACCAATTTTCCAGTCTCCGACTGCCTTTCATACAGAAACTAATAAAATTTGCCAATAAATGGTAATACACTGTCTACAACAGCGAAAGCAATTACACTACAGTGAAAAAAGAAGCACTGAAGTACATGTGTTAAACTGTGCTTTAACAGTTAATTAATTAGTAAACAGTTTGGGCATTAAAAACGGTTCCAATCACTCCAGACATTCTTTTTGAATAAACTTTTGATTCAATAATTTTTGAACATACACTGTAAAAAATGGCCGTAAATTTAACTGTAAAAAACAGTGAAAATGCTAGGGTAAAAACCTGTTAAATGGTTAATGGTAAATTCCTGTTAAATTAACAGGGAAACACTGTAAACTGACATTCCCAGA
>JAUMHG010000058.1:1969373-1996863 GCA_032359395.1 Enteromius anoplus | reverse complement strand
TGACTTTATATCTCACAATTCTGACTTTATAACTCGCAATTCTGAAGTCATATCTCAAAATTCTGACTTTATATCTCGCAAGTCTGACTTTATATCTCGAAAGTCTGACTTCATAGCTCACAAGTCTGTCTTTATATCTCGCAATTAAAAGGTGAAACTTACAGTATATCTCGCAGTTGTGACTTTATATCTCGCAATTACAACTGTGACCTTACAGTATATCTCGCCGTTTCGAGTTTATAACTCGCAATTTTAAATTTATATCTTGAAATTCTGACTTTATAACTTGAAATTCTGACTTTATATCTAGAAAATCTGACTTTATAACTCGCAATTCTACATGTATAACTTGAAATTCTGACTTTATATCTAGAAAATCTGACTTTATAGCTCACAATTCTGTCTTTATATCTTGCAATTACAACTGTGACTTTATATCTCGCAATTGAGACTATAACTTGTAATTCTGACTTTATAACTCGCAATTCTGACTTTATAACTCGCAATTCTGACTTTATAACTCACAAGTCTGGCATATCTCGCAATTAGAACTATGACCTTATATCTCGCAATTGCGGCTTTATAAGTAGCAATTCTGAATTTATATTTTGAAATTCTGACTTTATAGCTCATAATTCTGACTTTATATCTTGCAATTACAACTGTGACTATATCTCGCAATTGTGACTTAACAACTTGTACTTCTGACTTTATAACTCGCAATTCTGACTTTATATCTCGAAAGTCTGACTTTATAGCTCACAAGTCTGTCTTTATATCTCGCAATTACAACTGTGACCTTACAGTATATCTCGCAGTTTTGAGTTTATAACTCGCAATTCTGAATTTATATCTTGAAATTCTGACTTTGTAACTTGAAATTCTGACTTTAAAGCTCACAATTCTGACTTTATATCTTGCAATTACAACTGTGACTTTACAACTTGCAATTGGGACTTTATAGCTCGCAATTCTGATTTTATATTTCAAAAATTCTGACTTTATATCTTGCAATTACAACTATGACTTTTTAAACTCTCAATTGTGACTTTATTGCTTGTCGTTCTAACTTTATATCTCATAATTGAAGAGATAATAGCTAGTAATTGTGAGTTTATATCTCACAATTCTGAGAAAATAAGTCAGAATTGCAAGTTTGTATCATGCAATTCTGAGAACAAAAGTCATACTTTCATACTAGTCAGCATTTGAAATGGATCAAAAAAGTTAATCAAAGTTGTCCCAAGACAAGAAAAGACCAAATGCTGGTGTTAACTTTGATGACAGGTTTTAATCCATTTGTTGATTACTGTATAAGTGATATTATGCATTAATGAGTCTGATTATATTTTTTAATTATCTGTGCATCTATAGGGCAAAGCCAGTCCAATTCAGAGCTCACAAGTGGAGACGGCATATCAAAACAACCGCCATGGTTCAGTCACGTTCACTATCAAATCTACCCAGTACGAGATTAGCTTTAAAGGTTTGTTTTGTATTCTCCCACGCACATCAATTACCCTTAAATACCATTCCATAAACAGGAAAGATCATAATCCTAAACGTGTTTGTGTTTCTAGAAATGTGGCAGAGAAATGTATCTTCAGGCCGTAAGAGACGGGTTAGACGTCGCCCTAAATATGAACCTTCTCAAAGTGGAGGGTAAATATGAAGAGCTTGATGAACAGATTTGTGTTTCCCTCCTTACCTTATAAAGATTAAATCTGATTTAGATTAAAAAAAACTAATATTCATATGCATAATATCTGGTTTTGACAGTTTAGTCAATTCAAGGTAATGACATTCAAGGTATGACACTGAGGTCATATACTGTATATGTGTATGTATTTACTAGTTAACATTTGAAGTGGATCAAAACCATTCTCAAAGTTGTCCTAAAACCTAAATTCAAAATATGTTCTCGTCTTACAGTGCAACTTTGATTAACTTTTTTGATCCACTTTAAATGTTGACTACTATATATATATGTAGATAGATATACAGAACCAGCACTTCTAAAAGTGTAATGTGTTCACTAAACAGATTCCAAAGAATAACATCCCAAATAAAAAACATTGTGATCCCTTCAACAAATACAACAAAAACTCCAAAGTGGCAGTATCAAGGGAGCAATCAGTGGTATACCTTCAAGAACACGGTAAAACATTCTTTCTTTCTTTTACAAAAGTTTTTTGGGAGGTTAATAATGACTTTGTATTCATATTTACGGATTACAACTTTTAACGCACAGCTCTCTACAGTAGCTCATTCTAATCCTATGGTATAAAATTACTGTCAAGTTGTACAGTGTTATTATTTGATCATTGCTGAAAGCTATAAACTAATGCTTCTTTTATGGCTCTTTTATCACCTTTGTGAAGCAACAATTTATTCGTTTTGCAATAATTGTTACAAAAGACAAGTATTATGCAGCAAGTGTTATGTACGGAAATTTGAACTCTCTGTGATGTAATTATATATTTGATAGCAGTGTAATAAGTGTACATTCAACCGGTAATTACTGTAATATAAAGCCTTCAGAGACATAAAGTACCAAACCTGATTCCACTGTAATTGTTTCGTTTGTGATAATTATGGACTGAATGTACATTATCCCTTAATTCCTGACACTGACCACTGTATTTATGGACACAGAGAGATTAAAATCATTGTCACTGATCTTGATATTGTGTTTCAACAGGGAGGTTGTTCAGTCTCAAGTGCTGACATTGAGAAGTGTTACCAACAAAACCAAAAAACCATGAATTTCACTGTGAATGGTGACATGTACACTCTGGATTTTGCAAGTATGTCAGAAAAACATTGAAATATTGCAATATGTATCTAATATCTCCTGTAAGGTGCCACCAGCCCGATCTCACAGCAATTTGTGCATATTTTAAGAGGTGGCTAATTTGCATGACCTAAGTAAATTTTTGCTAAATTGTGTATTTAGCGAGTTGCCAGTTTGTATGAATTTGTACAAATGACCTACACCTAACCCCACCCCTAGACCTACCCATCACTGGGGTTCAGACAAATTGTGTGAGTGAGGTTGTAAGAATTAGTACTATAAATTATAGACAACTTAAAATACGTACAAATTGGTTGTGAGATAGCGTTGATCTTTGGGTTAATGAGCATGACTATCTTGAATCAAAGTTTAAAATACATTATGATTTGAATATGATAAAAGATGCTATTTTGTCTTTCCTTTCTTTCAGAGATGAGCCAAGTTAGCCATAAAAGAAAGTCAGAACGCAAAGTCAGGCGTGTGTAAAATAAAGAGGATGCTCAGGGTCTTGCAGAAGATGTCGGTTGGTGCTCGAGATCCAAACAAGACTCGGATTTGGGGTGGAACTAAACAAAACATTATTAAGTGCTAAAGAATGTTAGTGATTATGATTTTGAATGTTAAATCATCCGGGATTAGTTTATTCCTTGGTAAACTGTCTGTGGAAAATAGAGTGTGTTAACATAGTATGAATGATTTTATTATCAGCTTGATGACGTGTCTGAAGAAACCTGCTTTCTGTTTATCTTAAAGAGTTATATATTTTACATTGTTATCACTTTTGGTTATTTTATGACTGCTAGCCTATGTCCCGTAACAAATCCAGCATTACACTGTTACTTTTTTACAGTAACTTACAATGAAGTGCCTGATGTTGGAAACTGCCTGAAAAGTAATGTTTACACACTGCTTGTGAAACACACTCCTTGTCTCTAGGATTTAAATATTTAGAGACGTGTTCAAAGGATTAAAAAACTACAAATAAAAAAACAGGGATAAACATAGTAATACTGTGTGAATAGTGAGTAATGTGCAATACAATCTAATATGCAATGCAGCATGTTTAAATTACAATTTGCAAAATGTACAATCAATCAATGTTGCATTAAATGACTAAATTGTAATAAAACAATAAGCTGGGTGATACTGTTTTCACTGTGAGTTTTAATTACAAACTTATCTGTTTACTTAGAAGCGACAACATCCTATGCAAAGATACTGTGTCACATCGATGCATTTTTATGTAACACCTGATGGGAAAAAATGAAATAAAATTATAAAACGATAAATGTGGCCTTATTTAACTTACACGCTAAATTGCACACTGTTTCTATTGCCCAATAATAACAACATGATCCAACAACTTGATTGGAATATATGTGTGTGTGTGTGTGTGTACAAGACGAAAAAGAAACGTGAATTTAACCAGCAATTTAGCTCTAGGCACTGATTTAGGATTTGTTTTGGGGGGGGAGGGGTTCTACTACAACGCAGTCGTAGCCTACATAGGCATCCAGTTTGTTCACCTTCATCATTCGTAGAAAAGCTTGTTTTGGAAATCACGAGTCAAGAGTGTGAAATGAAAGCGAAACCGTCAGCGCCTCTGTCAGCGGTCTTTAAATTCTGTCCTAGAAAACAGTCGACAGTGGGTTGTTTTATTTTGACCCCCCCAAAAAAACAATTGGTTTTTGATATGCAATCCGGAACTCTATTTGGTAAGTAGACTAATCATTCATGTGTAGTACATTAGTCATTTCATGTCTAAAAGCGTTTAATAGCCTAACAGCTAAGTGCTAAATAATTGAAACGTGTGTGTCGAAATATAGTCATTGCATTTCTTTGAATGAAGCACATATCGTTTCATGACATTGAGCTCAGTTTCTTTTGTTCAGGTAAACAAGTCTGTTTACGCCGCTACCTTTCTGAGAGGATTTTCAAACATATTTTAAATTGTATTGGCCTAATTTAGCTGTTCTGTTTATTAACGCTTTATCTGATAAAACGTTTAAAATCTATAAAAAATGTACTATAGTCAACCTGGAAACAGGAAACGCTTCGGGCAACGTTCGACTGGTATGTCACGCAAACGTTTTATTGTCTCTTTTAGACGTGTGAAGATGAATTTAAGCAAGAGGAGCTAATATGATGTCAGCTGTTACGCTTTACTAGGTAGGTGACACAATTATTCTACAGTAATTAATCTTTTGGAATCGTGTAATTGACAAGTAAACATTATGTAAACGCAATATTGTAACCCACTACTTTACTAAAATAACTTTCCCCAAAACTGCTTTGCTAAAATTTTAAGTGAGTTGTATGTATTTAATAGAGCAATGACAGAGCAGTTTTAATAGTCTTATTAAAATCTTATTTCAGGAAAACACTTGGAGAGGAAATAACAGCATTATCTAACAACAGCATGGCAACAGGTTGGTTGGCTTATTTATGATTTTATGATGGTTTAAGTTTGTTTGGAAAACGTAAAAGAACATTTCCAAAGTAGTTTCCATACCGAGTGATTGATTAATTGCTTATTGTCATTGCATTCATTCATTCATTCATTCATTCAGTCATTCATCAATTCATTTAAAGCCTCAGGTAATCACTTCGAGTGGCAGCTGTTTAATGGACAGCAGTGGAGTACTATCCTAAATGATTTTGTTATTGAGGCCCATTACTGTCAGCCTGGGGCAAAAGGGATCACCATCAACCTTAGCATCGGGTAAGCTGGTCTTCAACAAATTCATCACAAATATAATCTTAGCAGTATTAAGCATTATCATCATCATCATACACAACCAGTTAAATGAAGAATATATTATTAAAAATTAAACTCCTTTCACTGCACAGGCCTGTCTATATTGACTTTGATGAAATGACAGTCAAGAGATCTAATGTTTACGTCCGTGTCAGACGTAATGCGCTGCTGTCTCCTAACCAGAAAGAAGTCATAGGCTGGTACTACAAAGATAACCAGCGCTGGTGCGAATATGGACATGATGTAAGTAGTTCTAGAAGTCTATGCCTATAAACCAGCACAGATCAAATATTATAACTCTTCATTTTGTTTTCTCTCTTACTTTGGAAGGGATCGGGTGGGAGGTCATCTTCGATTAGTAGTGATTCTATAGAGCAGCAGTACATCGTAAACCCAAGGGGCTCAGTCCAGTTTACTGTAGGACGCATGACTTACGAAGTGGACTTCGCTGGTAATTAGACAAATAAGACTGACCTTCATAGCTATGAGACAATATTTTAAAGGGTTACTTCGCACCAATATGAAAATTCTGTCATTAATTACTCACCCTCATGTTGGAGAGCCATTGGAGAGCCCTCCACAGACAGCAGCACAAATGAAATGATCCCGGATCCAGAAACGTAGTAAAACATTGGTAAAAAAGTCCATGTGACATCAGTGGTTTAACTTCAGTTTTGCGACTGTCATGTATCAAGCTGTGTTGCCGTGGTGAAGCGTGCCGTTGCTGCTTTTCTGACCCGAACGACTCGAAAGGCAAGGATTTCTTGGACGATAAAACATTTATTTAACACAAAGAAACAAACAAAGCAAAAGCTAACAACACGAACCAAAAGCTAACAAACACCATGACGAAACATTAACAATCGACAGGGATACAAGACATGGGGAGTGAATTTATACAGGGACTAATACATGACACCGGGACAGACACGGCTGGGAATGAATGAACATTGATGAGGAAGGCGGGGTTACAAATGAGGCAAAGACATGAGGAAAACGGTATGAAAACAAACACACTAGAGCACATGGCACGAGGTATTGACAAAACCACAAACACAGGACAGGTGTTGCATAGCCCCCCCTCTAAGGAGCAGCTTCCAGACACTCTGGTGGTGGTGACGGAGATGAGGCCCACCAGGGCGGAGCAGACGGCGGAACAGCCCATCTAGGCTTGCCGGGCGACGTGGATGCTCTCCCGAGCCGACCAAACAGTACCAATGCCCTCCAGGGCGGAGCCGATGGCAGAGAAGACCACCTTGGTTTCTCGGGCAGAGGAGATGCTCTCCTGAGCCGACCAGACAGTTCATACGCCCTCCAAGGCGGAGCTGATGGCGGAACAGCCCACCTGGGCCTACCAGGCCATGGTGATGCTCTCCTGAGCCAACCAGACAGTTCGTACACCCTCCAGGGCGGATCCAACGGCGGAGAGGACCACCTGAGTAGACCAGACGGCGGGAACGCTCTCCATGATGTTGCAGTCGTCTTCCAGGGTGGAGCGGGCCGCGGAACTGTTGAGAATTGTTTTCTACATGTAAAAAAAGTTTTGTCATAGAGTTGCAAAACTGAAGTCAAGCCACTGTTGTCACATGGACTGTTTTTACTAATGTCTTAACTACGTTTATGGATCTGGGATCCTTTCAGTTCGAAGATGAACGAAGGTCTTATGGGTTTGGAACGATATGAGGGTAATTAATGACAGAATTTTCATTCTTGGGTGAACTAACCCTTTAATGTATTTCTCTTAAAACTAAGAACCGTCAACTTCCTATGAAAGAAAGTTGTTTTTTGGAATGTTGTAGACATGACTCAAACCAATCTGTCCACAAACATGTCGAGGAACGTGAGACGGCGGCCAAAATTCAACGAAGTAGTAACAGACAACAGCAGTAATCAATACAGGTATCGCTTTATTACTTCTAGCTGTCACATATTGCCTGTAGTTTGGCTTTATTCCAGGAACAGCAGAATGAAGCATAGTTTAAATTGTTTGTACATTAATTTGTATGTAAATCATTCCATTGAAAGCTATACTTTATGATAAAATTGTTTTACGAAGTCATTGCATCAAGAATTCCCTATACCCTTAAAACTGCGTTTGTGAACGAACAATAAAAAGCTTTCCTTTTTTCTTATCACATCCAGTTTACCAACTCTGACATCTCCCTCTGCAAACCCTTTAAATCCTTTATCTCATTGCATCTGGGAGTTTATGGATGACGAGGGTATTTGGACTGAGTACCAGAAACCAGTGAGTTCAACGGTCTATACTCAACCTAACTAAACTGTTAAAGTGTTAGTTCACCCAAAATGTACAATTCCAAACCTGCAAGACCTTCGTTTAACAAAGACGGAAAAACAAAGCAAGGAAAATGTTAAAATGAATACTTTTTGTGCTCAAAGAAAACCAAAAATAATAACTATATGCCATTAGTCTTCCCTGTGTCACCCTATAGCACCATTTTGGAGAGTATCACATATATAAATGCAACATATGTACATGGATATGTTGTTGTGGACTCAATGTTAAACTGTTAATTGTACTTTTTTCATGTATCTACAGGGATGTTCGCTGGATAGTGCAGAAATCGAGAGGTTGTATCAGCTTAACCCAGGGTGCCAAGTTTCATTCACAGTCAGACGATTCTCTTACACTCTTTACTTTAGTGGTAAGACATTATCACACAACATTCACATGTGCACTGTACTATTAACACAAGATAAAGCAGAAGCCTTCTGTTCTAAAATGTCTGCTAGGGAATGTTAAAAACCTGATTTCAAGGTTATTGAATACTAGTGTGTGTGTATGCTCTATACTCTTTGTCCAAATTTCATGTTTACAGGAATGTACCAAGTAAACAATAAATATGGTACAAAAAGAACTGTCAGGAGAATTGCTAGTGGAATCCAGCCAACAAACAGGTATTTATTTATATATTTAAGTAACACCTTTTATTTCACAACTACAGATTTTTTTCTTAGTATTGCAAGTTTATATCTCACAATTCTTACTTTTTCCTCAGAATATGTAGATAAAAACTTAGATTGCAGAATTGTGAGATATAAACTGATAAAAGGCTTGAATGTGAGATTAAAATGTGCAGTTACCGTTTTTATATTTGCATTTCTTAGTGGAAATAAGCTTTCATAAAATTTATACGTAAAGAAAAGATAAATCTGTAAAATTTACAGTAAAAAAAGCAGCTGGGGTTGATTGAATTCAACCGTAAAAAAATACAGTAAAACAACATTTTAGGTTTTTTTCGGTTTTAACTTCAATTTACAGTTAAATACCTTTATTTCATACTGATATAATGTATCAGTATGTAATATGCCAACCTATTAAAGTACTGAAATCTGTTTTGATCTTTAAAATACCACATTCAACCTCTTTCACACAAACACTAAACACCATCATGGTGACTCATTAAACTGAAATACTCAAAAAAACATTAATTTAACAACATTAAACATGACACACAACCCTAATAAACAACTGATAAGAAAAAAAAAGTGAAACAATTTAATTTAAAAAAAATAATTAAAACAAAATTTAAAATGCTGGAAAGGTCATTTTACAGTTTTTACAGGAATTTACCATTAACCATTTAACAAGTGTTTACAGTAGAATTTGCAGTCATTTTTCACAGTGTAGTCTAGAAAGCCTCGAAATATTGCCATAAAATGGATTGCATTTGTAAAATAAAATTAAATATTGATTTATTATTGATGTCATGTGTGCATTCAAGTAAATACTGTTTTCTTACCACAGTACATCACCTCAAGCTCGCTGGCAGTTCAAAGACATGGATGGCATATGGAAGGACTATATCAAAGTAAATAAACCTTTACAAAACTAATTTTTATATACATTTACTATACATTTTTTAAATGATGGTTGCAGAGGTTAAGATATCTGTATGTTGATTTATTCATGTGGCTTTCATGCTCTATTCTTGCGCAACAGCACTATGCCAGCCACACCTTTTGCGTTCTGTGTCAGACTCTTGGACTTTGTGTTTGTTTAGGGTGGTTCTAGGGGACGATGCAGTGTGTCGAGTCAAGATATCGAAGCGCAGTACCAGCAGGACTCCACCGGGATAATGAGTTTCACAGCGGGCAGATTCAGCTATGAGCTAGACTTCTTAAGTGAGTGTGAATGCATAGACTAACAGAAATACACTTCATTTAGTACAAATGATTTTATGACACTTGTGTTTTGTTGTAGACATGACCCAGACCAACTTGTCTACGAACACCACGAGATCTGTACAACGCCTTCTGCAATAAGACCTCACCTGCCTCTTTTTCTGTTTACTTTTTTACTTTTTATTATTTACATGAATGATCTCAGGGTACTGGTTCACGCAATGTCTGCTGGCCATTCTCATATTAAGTGATAGCAAGCATCGAAATGATGTTTACTTTGTGTATGCTAACCCATGCGCCTATGTTGTTTTGTTAATTGCCATAAAACATGGTTCTCGTGGAGATTATGTTTTTAAAACTATTTATCTTTTCAATACATCTACATTGGAGATATGACGATTGCTTTTCCTGTGCAATACTTTTATGACAGCTTTCTATATTAATATTTGCACATGTCTGTTTTTTTGTTTTTTGTTTTAAACTGATGATTCATTTCATGTGAGTCATTATATGTTAATTTAAAAACATTATAAAAATGCTGTGACGCTTACTGACCAATTCATTTGACCAAGAGTTTTTAATCACTTGCCTGTTGATGATAATTAAATAAATATTAAGTAATGTTTATTATATTTATAAATTTAACTCATTATTCAATTCGGGGGGGGGGGGCTGTGACTTTTTATCTTACAATTATGACTTTTTTCTAAGTATTGTGAGAATTCTGAATTGGTATCTTCAATACTGAGCGGAAAAAAGACAGCTACGGCTTGCAATTCTGCCTGTATTGCTCACTATTGAGTTTATTTTTAAGAATTGCAATTTTATGTCTCACAACTCTGACTTTAACTCAGAATCGTGTGTTAATACCACACAATTAAGATAAAAAGTCAGAATTGCTAGTTTGTATCATGCAATTCTGAGAATAAAAGTCAGAATTTAGATGAGAAAGTCACAATAATCAACAAATAAATGACTGATGTGAAAAAGTATTACCCTTTAAATAATCAATTTATTTCCAACCATCCAGTTCACATTTTTATTTAAATTAAAACAATCCAGGTGTTTTATTTACATAAATCGAGACTATTTGAAAACTGCATGTAGTGAAACACTCATACAGAAAGTCAATTTCACAATCTCCATCACAGACCTGTTATTGCACAACTCTCAACATAAGGCCTCTCATTCATAAGACCAGGAAAACATTCCCTTTGAATAAAACCTGCCTGGATATTAAAGAGTCTCCTCACGAAAGCCGTTCACTTTCAACAGTAAAAAAAAAAAACGGAAAAAAAAAAAAAAAACAAGTGGCAGTTCACCTCTATTTACTGTACACTTCATTCATGTTTTTTAATACACATTTTGGTGATTTGCTGTGTTGCAGCGGTCTGTTTGGTCATGATATGGAATCCCACGATAAGGAATTCAATTGGTCACTTCCTAGAATAGGAAACTGCCCATATAATGACAACAGACAAACAAAAACTTGGACCTATCCTTAACTTCCCCACAAAACACAACATTCCAAGATAATACAGTTTTAAACACGGGGTGTAACATCAAATAACCGAAAGGGAAACAAATGTATAAGGCTTCATTCATGAAACACATCATTCGGTTACAACTTGGTTGTATACAGTATGCTACAATTTACCATTTATAGCTGCAATTTTTCCAAGTATAACAATAGGAAACACTTTTCACTCCCAAACATGATTGCGAAAATCCTATTTTTTGCATAAAGATGACTACTTTTACCTTTCTGCATTGACAGTTGAGCTAATTTTCCAGCAATTCCCATTACGAAACCAAAAAAGCTCTGATAAATCGTTTCATTACTGCCATTAAACAATTACTCGCATCCAAAATACGTTTTTGTTTACATAATATATGCATGTGTACTGTGTATATTTATTATGCATGTATAAATACACACACATGCATGCATATATTTAAGAAAATGTAACATTTATATAATAAATATACTAATATATGAATATAAATATATACATTTAAGTAAATATTTTCAAAATATATGCTGTATGTGTGCGTCTTATTCCCCCAAAAATATTTCGGATGCGATTAATCGCTTGACGGCAAAAAACTTAAAAAAATAAAAAATAAATTTAACGTGTGATTTTTTATTTTTTTGTATCTATCATTTTCAATATCACGATGCAAAACAGCATACAGACAAACTTGTTAGTTAAGTATAGAGCTTAATTGTTTACGATTATATCACAGTAATGCATATTTATTTAAAATTAAGCACGTCTTTTAAAATTTGACCCTTTTTCCGAGAGAGAGTTTAACAAACAAAAAATATTCACAAAATAACATCTGCTAGGTGTTTCATGAATGAAGCTCATGGATTCTGTTTTACACAACTCACTTTAAAGTACTGACAAAATCCCAACAACATATCATCATTTTTTTAATCTCTATTACATTTAGTGCACCTACAGTATGAAGACAGTGTCCTTCCTTTAAGATATTCGACCTCAGAGGATCATGTATCAGTATGAAACTCAAATGATAAATCACCAGATACAATATATACACAATTATAAAAACACTCATTCAGGCCCAAACTATGGACTGCACTATCTCTTCCTTATCCGCACATAAGCCAAACAGCTCATTTTGAAGCCAACGATAACGTTTGTTCTTGTAGAGTAAGTTGGCTCGTTCAGACGAGAGTGGAACGTGAGGCTCAAGCAAAAAAGAAGTTTGAGTTTACACTTTTTATATCTTCTGAGGCAAGTGTCCAACGATACAACGAACGCAAGGCTTCCACCAACTGAAGCAGCTTTCATTGGAAGAGCCCAAGCTTTCTGTAGAAAAAACATGTTTGTTTGGTGCCGTTGATTCACTCGAGAAGAGAAGTGCACCATTGATAAGGGGTACAAATAAAGACAAAACAAACCAGAAGTACTTTTAAACACTGTCTTTCGAGGACGCCGTGTCCAAACATCCAACCAAATTTTGACTGTCATCTTCGCTGCTGATGTTGATTCCCAGGGGAATACGAACGAAAGGCAAGTTTGTTTTTTTTATCCGAAGATGTCCTTAAGATCTTTGTTGACCAAATTGCTTTGCCTCATCACCCCGGCGTTGTTTGTTGAAGAGGCCACAGGTTGCGAGAAGTTCTGAGGGTTGAAGAACGGGTTTGCTTGCATTCCAAACCCACCCTGAACTCCCGTCATCCCCATCGGAGTCGCCTGCATGGGTGCAGCCTGGGAAGGCTGGCCTGTACCAAACTGACTGAGCCACGGGGAAGGTGCGGTGGCTCCTGGGGCCGGCTTTGGGGCCATTTGGTTCATGCTGACTTTGGGTTTGCTAGAAGAGAAGAGGGAGTCTAGGGCGGACATGTCTGCGGGCTTGCTGGGTTGGTTTTGGTTCTGGGTGAGGGCGCTGAAATTCGGAGTGCTGGTAGTGGTGGCCATGCCTCCATAGAGGCCCGGAGCAGCGGGTCTCATGCCCATTCCCATACTTCCCGCCTGGAATCCCATGGGAGAGTTGAAACCATTGCTGACGCCCATGGTGCCCATTCCACCCATGGTGGGTCCAGCTGGGAAGGTAGAAGGTATAGCGCCACCCTGCATGGGCATCGTCCTGGTCCCAGAGTTCAAAGAGAGGCTGTTCAGAGATGTCATGCTGTTCAGAAGACTGCTGGTCAGATCCTTTGCCTTGAACAATAAAAATCAAACAAATACATTTTTTGTAAAAAATGTACCAAAAAATGAATGAATAAATAATTAGTACATGCGTCCAAAAATCTAAATCCATGCTTTTCACTAGCGTTGGGAATCGAAAATGAGTTCAAATTAAAAATTTGACCTGCTTATCAATTTAAGATGCTTTCCGATGTCTATGCGAGGGTCAGAGATCTTGTGTTCAGATGTTGAACAACATGTTTTAGACTAGTTAGACTAGATTAGTTAATGACTCACTGATTTTTGTGCATGGTATCAGGCAGCAATTCGATATTAACCAATGAAAGACAGAATAAATATGTTTGACTGTTGTTTTTAACCCAGCGATACTGGGAATTGATAAGAATCGTAATCGATAAGCAGAATTCAAATTGTTAAAATTCAAACAATACGAAATCCTATTTTTCCACTGACAGCGATAACTTTCTGAATTATTAACATACACCTAGCGAAAGTTTGTTTTTCTAATTGAGTGTATATTTATAAACCTACAGTAACACACATTAATACACATTATATAATGCTGAACAGATCATTAGTTCATATACACAAGATAATAAGCTCATAAAAGTTTATACAAATATACTTATTAAATATATATATATTGAATGAACAGACGATTATCAAAAAAATAAATTAAAATAATTTCAGAAGAAATTATAAATGTATTATATATTGTTATATACTGTTTGCTAGTGATTTATTCATGAAAGTTCATTTTCTCCAAGAGGATTTAACCGGAAATTCTCAATATAAAGTCATGAAGCGATCCAACATCAGCAAACTTTGATTTGAAGAAGAAAAAAAAACAGAAAATCAGAGGGAAGAGGATATGCACTTTTCTTTACCATAAACAGTTGAAAATTACACAAGCTAAATTAAAAAAATATATATAATACGTACACACAGACATTGATTAGCCCATATAAAAACAGTACATTTGAGGAAATGTCTTGACTCATTTATAAAAGCAGTGTTAGAGTGTAGGTAGACTTTTACTTCAAATACCAGGCTATAAAGGTCAAACAATATAAAAAACTAGTACTTCAACCAGCAAAATGTGGCTCTCCGTTTCACATAAAGATTCTGTTATCACTGGTTGCTGTAACACATACTGTCTTTGTGACATTTTCCTGTTTAGAGGTCACAAGTACACAGAACTCTTTGTATTCATGTAGTAATGCGATGAGTAAGCAATAATGTAACACTAATGGTTCAAGCACAAGGCTAGGACTTCTGACATAAGATATCAGCTGGCTTTTAGCCAGTTCCGAATTTTTAAAATGATGAAAATGCCAACAATTGTGTGTATCCGACTCTATAAATTGCAGCTTAACCCTTAAAGACCTAGAGCATTTTTGGACCGCCTAACACAACTGCACTTTTCGTAGTTTTTTCAAAACTATTCTAGGAGTTAGCATAATGTGCCATATAGCACTAGAAACAGGAGATTTGAAGATACCTTCAGTTTTTTCTAAGAGGTAATTAAATAATAGAATTTTAAGAAAAACGCAATTGTTTTTTTACTATGTACTCAAACAGAAACGGCAGAAGTTTGGATTTATTTCTGTAGAAAGTTGCATCTGTGTGTTTTACACTTCCAAATAAATTTTTTTCTAAACATAATATTCCCCAAGCAGGTTATAGTCATTTATTGCAATACCGTCATAGGTGCTTTCAGTGAAGAACTGGTCTATTTAGTTTACTAATAATATAGACATGTCCATGTGCTGTTTTATCCTTGTTTTTTTTTTTTTTTATGTCGAAATACTTTGTCGTGTGTTTTTCTGGGCTTTTTCAGGGAGTGCTGTCATGCAAATGTGTTATTTTGTGTATCGTTTTCATGCACGCACGATATACCTCACTTTCACTTTGTGCTCATTCAAATATCCATTGAAATGCTCTCAGCGGTGTTTCACAAGACCAAACCCTATGTTTATTGGTTGAATGTCAGACAGTTTGCACCAATCTGTGCACTAGGGATTGGACTAAGCATCAGTAATCGTTCCTGTTTGGCTCAGAGGAAAGAAGTGCATTGGATTTTTCTCTGACAAATCAATTTTGTCAAAATGCAATGATGTAATAACGTCCGTTACGGAGCCTCTGAATATCCAAATGAGACACATGATATAAAAAGTTATGAAACATTTCAAAACAATAGCTATTTTCAGCCGTGGGCAGCTGTCTCGGTTTTTGAGGGTTAATATTTAGGTTGTTGGTAATTTCCAATAAATAAACATTAGAGAATGATATTAGGTTATTAAGGAATGATATTAGGAATGATATTAAGCAGAATAACCTCAAGTAAAATTGATGATATTAAATAAGCCAAAAGCATATTATAAATTTCTTTAAGATTGTATTATTTGTCATTTGAAGGAACAGATACAAAGACAAATAATAAAAAGTGAATGCTGGTGTAAACAATGTTCTGGTAATGTTACTGCAAAAACGACGTGTGAAAGTGACCACAGGTTTCCCATGATACCTCGGTACAGTGTATGTGTTACCTGAGGTGTCGTTGTGGCTGGTTTGACGCTCTGTGGGGCCAGTGGCTGCTGGCTTCTTAGTTTGGCAGCCTGTTCCTGTTCTTTAGCCAAACGCTGCTTTTCTTCCAAGGTGAGAGACACCTGAGCATTACCACAAACAACAACAAATGTCAACAACCATCTGAGCTACATCAGAAAAACATGTAGCAAAGCAACGCAATCCCAAAATCATTAGGATGTACTCACTCGTGAGGGTTGAGAAACGGTTGATGAAGAACCGTTCTCTTTACCATTCACACCTGCACTTCCTGACCCGCCACCAAAGATCTCATCGATCTGGTAGAAAGCAAAGACAAACACATAATTACATTTCATTTCGCTGAGTGGCGACATTTCGAAACTGTGGACTGGTTGCGGGATATTCAGGTGCATTTACCCCAGTCTCACAGCAATTTGTACATATTTTATGAGGTGGCTAATTCGTACGACCTCACTCATACGATTTTTGCTAAATCGTATGTATTTTACGAGTTGCCGATTTGCACAAATGACCTACACCTAACCCCGCCCCTAAACCTACCCGTCACTGGGTATTGGACAAATCATACAAAACCGTACGAGTGGGGTCGTACGAATTAGACACCTCTTACGAATATTGTATATTGTATACAAATTGGTCGTAAGACTGTGTTGATTTACTCACATCTCTGACTTGTGTGGCTGGGCTGGGTGTGTTCTTAGTCTCCTCTGATTGGTTCATCTGGTTTATGTTTAAACTCCTGAAAGAGACACAATACTTATTACTCATGCATCAACAACTGTTTGTATGGATAATATCATGCTCTTGCCATGTTAAAATTACTATAATTTAGTGCTTGTATAATATGTGTATACAATCTGTATAATCAATTTGTATAATATTTGTATATATGTTATGTATATACAAATACACACACATATAGTATACATTAAGAAAATACTTACATGCATATACATTAATATATTTATTTTTACATGTTTTTCTTAAATATATACATGCAACACCATGAACAGGGAATAACTGAAAATGCACCGTTGCTGCTCCTGCATGATGTGCAACTGCTCTAATTTGGTCTTATGCTCCGCCTCCATACGAGTCAACATTTCCTTGATCACAGCCATGAAAGAGTTAAACTGAAACACAGAGACGCAAACCAGCTTAAAAACGTATGAAGAGAATCTATACAACTGCGCTTAAGTTCATATTCTGTGGACGAACAAGAACAGTTTACGTGTATACGGATGAGTGTTCTCACCTGGTTAAGGTTAAGGTTGTTATCAATACTAAGTGAGACCAGATGAGGTAAACTCTTTGCAGCCAGGTGCTCTTTTGGGATGCCCAGTTTCTTATGGGTGAAAGTGCACTTGTAGATGCCTAAAAATATTTCAAATAAGAAATAAATAAAGAAAAAAATCCTGACAAAGATGTTGTAAGGACTGCTACATGATGATGATTTCCTGTTCTTTTGTGGCTAAATTAATTACCCAGAACGCCCATGAGCACAGCTGGTTCCCTGGATGGAATTTGTTGCAGGAATGGTAGAATTTCATCAATGACGAACCATTTATCCAGGTATTCCAAAATCTTTCCTAGGCACACCAAAGAGTTCACCCTCACCTGAAAAAGGAGAAATTGATCATCTTTAGAAAGACAGACATCACAACTTCTCTTCCAAACTGATCACCGATATTACCTCATGTTACTGGAAATATAAGATACAAACCGCTAGTGAGGATGTCTGTAAACAAGCAGATTTGATACGAGGAATAAGTGCATTCTTCATGGATGGGTACTCAATTAGATTGGCAAACGTGGGAATGATATTTAGACAAAGTTCCTGTTTTGGAAAAGAACAAAAACAGTTGTTATACTTAAAAATGTTGAAAAGACGATTATGAAATAAAACATTAATAAAGCATCCAACCAGGTTTATGTTGTGGTCACCTGTATTTGAATCGAGGGGGCCTCCACCGCTCTGTATACCATGGGCAGAATGCTGTTCTTGATGTCTTCAGGAGGCGTTTTGGTCAAAAGAAGGTCCATCTTTTGAAGAAATATCAGCAGGATCTGGATATATAAAAGAGAAATAAGGAAATAAGTTTTCTAAGACCCAAGAAATGAACACTATTAAGACAAAAAAAAAAAAAGCAAAACAAAACACGTGCTAAATAAATAAAACTCTACATGTTAGGCAGGTCCAAACACTTTCCGTTTTTAAGTCTAATCTCAAAACTCATCTATACTCCGTATGAGAGCAGGTTTTTATGATTGCATCGTCTTATGTTTGTTTTTCTGGGTCTATAGTTTCAAACTGAGTGTTTTATAATTAATCTATCAAGTGCTTTAGAAATCATCTCTGACTTCCAAGAAACAAACATGCATGTATATATATTTCAGAAAAACATTTTGTTTATTTATTAAACAGATTTATATTAATATAAATGTAAACATTTTCCAAAATATACTGTATGCGTATGTTTTTTTTTATATATACACATTAATCTACACAGTGTAAGCTCACATTAAGTAAACAAAAACTTTTATTTTGGATGCGATTAATGATTTGACAGCACTAAATATTACCATGAAATAAACTACTACAAAGACAAAAGTTCAAACCTTACTCACCATGTTGCTAGCCTGATAGCATGAAAGAGAGAAAATAATGACAAATTTGAATCTTGGAGTATACAGGCATGAGGAAGCCATTGTCACAGTCTACACCTAGTGAGAACAGGGCCAGAAGGTTTAAGTGTCAGCTTAGTGCTCTAATATGTGATCTGGCCTAGTGTGTGGAGTGGAGGTGGTATGGGATTAAGAAAATGGGTTAACTTTACTGGTAGGGCTGTAACGATTGCGATATGAAACTTAAAATCGCGACACTCAGATCCACGATCCTGTATCGCGGTGTGGTAAGGGAGAATCGCGACACACCCCATGACTACCTTTCCAATCGTGTGACGCCTGCCTGCAAAAGTTGAGCTAGTTGAAGAAGAGCGTGAGGAAACATCGCATCCAACCCAGAGATTGCGGACCCTTCCTCCTCATTTAAGTCAGCAGTATGGCAACATTTCGTCTACCCGGTGGAGATAAAGGATGGCAATGGTGTGGTCGACAAGACCCACACAATTTGCCGTAAGTGCTTTAAGAAGCTTCCACAAGTGACAAGAGTTGTGACGTTCGCGAATGAACCGATTCTTCTAAACGGCTCGTAAAAATGAACGATGGGAGCCGATTCGCGGCTTGGGGCGGGGGGTTTGTTCTTTCTGTCGTTCTTTTTATCCTATGTGTGTTTCACACAGATGCACACAAAATAGCTCCTCCGCAAGCATCTTAAAACTGACTAATTATTTCAAAAGAATGGCTCTTTGAAAGGAATGGATCGCCAAGATCCGGATCCCCTCAAACAGCTATAAATCCCATCACAACCAACATGCAGATGCATATCCTACGGCACCATCCAGAAATCAATTTAGCTGCAGCACAGAAAACAACCCAGCAGTTATTAACTCAATAAGTTGCATTCTGTTTTATAACGCACTTCAATACTGAGGTGCAGATAATTGTCACTTGCAATAAGTGGTATAAATATCAAAAAATGCTTTGTGCACTTGACACGAATAGCCGCTGAAAAATAAAAATAATGATCCCAAAATTTATTTTCCATCTGGAATTGTCAGATATGAAAATGATGTACCAATAATTGATTGATGTCTGACGCAGTGAAGGATAGTGTATGCCATTGAGTGTGTTTTTGTTTTATTTATTTTTTTAAGATTGGCTTAAATGTGAGAAATGAAGAAATAATTTCAAAAATGGATTTAAAGTATTCTAAATTGATTCTCAGTTATTAAAATGACTAGACTATTGGTTACGTTTCATGTTTTATACCTGATTTTTATATTCTACTGCAAATATGTATGGGTGTTGTATTGTTATTAATAAAGGATTAATGATTAATAAAAAAATTAATAAAAAAAACACACTGTTCCTAAAGCCATGATAAGCGATACGTGTTGAAAATGACCAATCACAAGAGAGGAGAGATATGACATTCGATCCCCGCCTCTAAAGTCTCAAAAGTGTTCTTGACAAGCGAGCAGGGGTTGAGCAGCTGAGAGAGTGCAGAGGGTTGAGAGCGCATTTTCGCACGCTCATAGTGTTGTGTGCTCTGACGGTGCTGAAATGCTCCCTCACTCACGCTAGATATGAAACTAGGCTATTTAAATGCCATAGTCACAGGTAAGCTATGATAGATAATAGAAAACTGCTTCGCCCATGCTTAAAACCGCCACTGTTTGAGAGGGATACGGGATCCATTAGTAGTGTGTGTGTGTGTGTGTGTACCTGTACTGGCTCCTGTTGTTTGAAAACAGGTGTGAGGTCTGGGAGAACAAGGCGGACATATTCCTCCTTTGTGCACTCCTCAGCGATGAGCAGCACATTTGGAAGAACGAAGGGAACCATGTCAGGATTGACAAACTCAGACGTGAGCGCCGGGAGGATTCTGTACACTATCACTCTCTGAGAAGACAAAAAGCCATTAAATACATCAACAAAAACATCACTTTGGACTTTGAACTCTTGTGGTATTTAGATTTATTTCAGGCATAATAAACCATAAACTATGACTTCCACATTAATAAAAAAAAAAAAAGCATTTCTTCAAATATGGCAAATGTTTGTTCTTGCCTTGGGCAACTTGGGAAGAACTTTAGGGAGATTTTTGTAGAACTGAGACTTCTGTAAGTTGTCCCGTTGGAAAAGCGAGTCGAAGTACTGAAGGGTCATCGCTCCGACATCATCGAAAAAGGGAATCTGTGCACACAGATACAATGATAATCTTAAGACTATAATGTTACCATCATGTATGCTAATTCTCTTTCAGGACAGATACGTCAATGAAAGATGTTTTAGGCCAAAAACAGTAGAAGAAAAACAGCTAAGAGAGTAAGATCTGACCTTTGTCATCTGATCTGCATCTGGACGCACGTTGGAGGTGACGCTGAGCAGCATCTTCACATGTTCCCTGACCTCCTCTGGAATCTGACTCAATAATCCTGGACGTAGACGGCTCAGCTATGCATTAGAATGAGGAACATTATGTTTAAGGGTTGTCGCAATACCATAATTGTGCATTAGGGTACAATAACTGGAACCTTTATTTTTTTTTTTTCAAACAATGTGTGAAGAGAATGTGCTTTAAAACAGGAATAAATCATTGCATTAAAAGTGTTGACTTTTCACCTGATCCAGCTGTCGACTGAAGCTCTTGAATATTTCCTGCTTGTTGACCTGAAAGACAGGCTTGCCTTCATTAAACACAGCGTGGATCAATACGCCCAGCGAGTACATGTCAGAGGCCGCGTCACAGCTGACAGACAGGATGTACTCAGGAGCGACATATTCAGGGTTCGGAAGGCAAAGAGGGGATAGATTGGGGTCCCACTCTTTACAAACATACTTGGGCTAAAAGGCAGAAACACATAACATCTATGTTAAGTTAAGAATGTTCTGACTGCTTTGTTTCTGCTCTCTAGGACACTAATGGCCGTTTCGAACCTCAGCGTCAGACGGGTTACTAGAGGAGATACTGAAGTCAAAGCCCATGATCTTCCAGGCTCCGCTCTTATTCAAGATGATGTTCTCTGGACACAAGTTACCATGAACCATTTTAACACCGCTGTGGAGGAAAGATAAACCCTCGGAGACCTGAGAGAGAAAATAGAGGAAAAACAAAGAGAGAGAGATTTCACTTATCATAAATATACAAAATACACACACATATTACGTGAACAAAAACTCTTATTTTGGATGTGATGAATCACAATTAATCATTTGACACTAAATAAATAAATAACACTAAATAAAACATTGTGCTAATACATCTGGATGCATTATCCTGGAATATTTTGTCCTATATAGGATAATGTGGAAAAAAATGATTGCCAAAAAAAAAATTGTAATAAATAATAATGTAATAATTTAACATTTAAAAAAACTATTTTTTATTCAATTTCATTATAAGCTATACAAATATGAAGTAAAAATGTGTGTTAGCTGTATTTTCACATATTTATTTGTCACTTTTAGATGACATCTCACTTTTACGCGGAGGCTCTACTAACTCTTTTAGTTGTATAAGAAACGCCTCACCTGCAGTAAGCCGTATTTGGTCTCCACGTCGTAGAGTTTGTACTCTTTGATGTCTGTGGGAACGGGACTAGGGAGGTTGTCCCACTGGCCGAGCACATTCGCAAGACTGGCAAACACAGGCTCTGTGCAGAACGCCAGACAGTCTCTAGAGATAGAGACAAAGACATCCAGTGAGAACGCTAATGACCGACAGATAAAAGCACAGAAAGTAGAACTGGTTGTGTTTATGACCTCGGGAGACATTTCTGAGCCCCACTTTATAAATACATAGCCTATTTGTATATGATTGCCACTTGTGCCAACATGATTTATTTGCACCCACTTTATCACCAAATTTACTAAAGAACACAATTGGTGTGGGGCACATATACGATCAATAAAGCATTCAAAATCATAAAAATAGAAGGATATTTACAAATCTATAGTCATTCAAGTATGTGAACAATGATTATTAACCAGACATGACAGCAAAGTATGACTAGCAACACAGAATTATGGTATATAATATATAGTATAATTGGTTTCTATTTCCTCTACATTGTAGCTGACAGCAAATATACAACTATTACTGTAAAAAAAAACAAAAAAACATTTATTTTAAATACAAACACTTGCATGTACATGTTTAAGAAAAATATGTTATGCTTATATATTTAATAAAAATATTACAATATAAATATATAAATGTACATATCTTCAAAACATACTGAATGTGTGGGTATTTATACAGGGGAAGGAGACCATTTTAATACAGCTTTTCATAAAAAAACTTTTTCAGAGGATGAATTTTAAGCATTTTTTATGATTTATAATTTGTATGAATACTAAAATATGTAATAGGATGATGACTAAAATATGTGTAGCATATAAAACAGCAATAAAGAAGTGCATCAAGTGAAAGCACTAGTAGTTAAAAGGTCAATAAGGTCAATAAGGACTGTTTTGTAACTGGTTTGGTTGTGTCCTGTAGCTGGTGTGAACAGACAAATTGCTTGTCCTGGAATCTTATCACGTCTTGTTTAGCAAGACTAGATTCTGGAATGGAGATTAAGTCTCACATCTCCTAAGAGAACCATGTATTATTCAGGAGAGGCTTTCAACAGCCGAACAGCTGTTTTAAACCCATGCATCCACACAGACACATATTGATTGTAGCAGCACAGAAGCCAAGCCTTAAATAAAGAAATAGCTCTGAACTCTTTTATCAAGGGTGGATTCTTCGTATCCATTTTTTTTTTCATAAATCAAAAGGGATAAAAAACATATGGAGTGCAGCAATGATAACACTGGCTTTGAAATCTATTCGTCTGAACTGAATTGTAGTAAGTTGTCACCTGGACTCCTCCAGCGGGTGCTGAACCGTGAGGAGGCGCGGATGGCGTAACCGCGTCAGCTGTTGAACTCCTTTCTTCAGGGAGTCAATGATCTGATCCTTCTCAAACTTCTGATAGCGATCAATGACCTTCTTATCGAACACAAACACTGCCACTTCCTATGCGGGAAACAGAAAGCAAATTTGGAGCAGTGTGAAATTTTATTGGCTGAACACACTCAATTCAAACTGAATCAAATCAAATCAAACTAAATAATGCAAACAAAGCTAAATTAAAAGTCAATTATATTAAATAAATGTGTTTTTTTTAATCAATTCAAGATTAAATACTTCCTCTTTCACTGTACCATTTACCAACATCTAACATGATCATGTCACATTATAAGTGATAATGTATACATTAAAAAGACATACAGAAGTGACTCAAATAAACAGCCCACACCTGTTTGGTGGACTTTTTGGTGCCGTTGTAGATTCTCCAGCTCATTCCTGGACCCCCGCTGGCGATATGTCGGCCCACCTCAAACTCTCGCGTGACAGGGTTGCCCATGACAGCACTGGTCACATCAGCTGTCACCTTGGTGACGGTGCTCTTTAGTTTATTGAGCATGGACTCCATGATTCTACTGGCTGTCAACCTGCAACAGGAAATAAAAACAGTGCACAGGCTTTATGAGGTATTTCATCACATTGTCGTGCTTCCTGTTGGTCAAAGAAAGCAAACTGGAGGAGCTTAGGGTTTTGTTTTCTAAAAAATACATGTATTAAAAAAATATATGGTAATTGAAATGAACCAGAAATTAAATACATCAAAATTAAATACCAGAAATTGTAGATAATAGTAAATTGTTAGGATAGGACAATATTTGCCTGTATTTTTTATTTTAAAATCTGGAATCTGGGGGGACAAAAAATAACATAAAATTAAAAAATTAAAACACTGAATAAATCACCTTTAAATTTGTCCAAATAAAGTTATCAGCAATGCATATCACTTATCAAAAAATACTTTTTATATATTTACAGTAGAAAAATTTACAAAAATATCTTCATGGAACATTATCTTTACTTTATATATTTTTATATATATGTGGCATAAAAGTAAGTAAATAAATAAACTTTTAAAAATAAAAATAAAAAAAAATATATTTAAATAATATAATTACAATTAAAATAATACTAAAATAACACCGGATGATTTATACTCCTAGTTTAAAAGTTCAGAATAAATAAATAAATAAAAATAAAAAAAACACAAAAATATCTGTATAAAACAATGGTATGCACATTTTGGAGCCCACCACATTTCATGCTATGTACAAAACCAAACTGAAATCTCTTTATGTGCTCCACAGAAGAACGAACTGCATGTACCCTTTTGTGGTGAACCGGCTCTCTAAAAATGAAATATCAATCCATCAAAACAGACAAAATGTGTTGAACTTTTTACAAACCACTGAATTTGGCCAGAGGTCAGTTTTGATTGACAGCTGAGCACAAGTCGAAACAAGCTTTATTCTGGAAAAATAACTGGAGAGCAACTCGAAGATAACAACTGATTTTAAATTTGACACATTTAATTATACCGACGAGTAGACTGCTAAGATAAAAATCCCCAAAATAGACCTAAATGCATCCGAAAATCTGTCACTGTGAATTTTCAGCAGGGTCCAAATGTTCCAGGCTCAAAAGAAACTATATATTAATGCTGACAGCATCTCAAAGAGATTGCAGGCGTAGAGGAATAAGAATGCGCTGTTCTGTCAGCTGAATATATGAAACAGTCTCTTGTAATGGTTGTTTCCATGCTTTAATTTGGCTTTGGATTTAGCTGGCTGGATTTTAAGCTGAAAACACACACACACAACTTTCTTTACCCTGATCAACTTACAATAAGTAAAATAATACTAATAAATCAATACTAATATACTATTACTGTTATTATACTAATATCTATATTATTATATAATCATCTATTATAATAAAACATTTAATAATAACCGTTTACCATGATTCAAAACTAACAATAGAAAAACATACTTTTTTTAATTTTAAGATTTATGACTTGTAACCGTGCATAATACACTGTAACAGCTATAGTAAGTAAATGATAGGAATTACTATTAATAGCCGCATAAGATCAGAATCGTTAACTAAAATTAAAACCAAGTAATTAAAACTTTTAAATAATTAAAATAGAAAGTTTTTGAGATGAATAAATGATAAAATAATTAAAAAAAACAGTAAATCACTAAATATACTAAAATACAAAAAACAAAAATACAGAATAACAATATTTATTCATAAATTAGTTATACTGAAATTTAACTATTAAATAATAAGAATTGAGGACACCATAACAGACTGGATAGTGAATATTATTCATTTTATTCGTAGAATTATCTTTATACACAATTTATTGATTTTGTTTATTCAGATTTTTAGTATGCAATGTTTGTTTGTCGGAGTAAACCAAACAGTGGAAGGGTGTGACGTGTTTCACATATTTTATGAATGAGCACCTGACAGATTGAGATTCAATAAAACAAGTTTACATACTTACTGACGAATACACTTAAGTTTACCCTCAAAAACCAGCTCACATCAGCTGCTACCTTTGACACCAAATAAGAAAATGTAGCTTGACTTATATATGATGCCCAAAATGCTGTCAAGGAAGTCAAGTCAGTAGGTTTGGAGACACAGCCAGAAACGTTTAACTGTCAATTTCTATATTGCTTGTGTTTCTCAAAGCAACCTCAAAGTGTTATTTACGCTATTTGTACTAAATATGAGAAATATAATCAAAACGGAGACGTATTGTTGCTTTCGCGGTGCAAATATATAATAAAACACGACATAAGCTGAGCTAACAGGCTAAAGCTAGTGGAGTGAAGCGTCACTACACAGAACTGATCGATAACCGCCGAATAGTTTTCGTATGAATATCCAGCTCCTAAACACGGAGACTTCAGTCTTACCTTTACACCAAAAGAGCTGACACTGAGATTGAGTGATTAAAAGCAGGATTTTGACAGTGGGGAAACCGTCAGCAGTGGTGGTGGTGGCTAACAGCCTCCATGACACTCGATCAAAACACCTGAGAGATTCCGCGCTGTGAAGCCGGACGAAAACACTCGACGCTTCAGCGACTGAATAAGTGATGATAAAAGCCCGGCCCTTCAAAATACTAGCTCCCTTTTAACTCTAGTCTTTTGCTGACGTTTATTTGATTTCGTTTTGGGACCATTATATCATAATAATAAAGCTGTTTAACGTTACCCCCCTTATATTCCACTTACTTAATAAAAACCCACTGGAACTTGATCACGGTCTATATTTAAAAATATTAATTATTTATTTTAAATAATAAAGAGACAGAATGAGAGTGTTGAGTGAATTTTAATTAGTTTAAAACATCAGAAAATTAAAGTGCATCTACAAAATAAAAAATAAAAAAACAATCTAATGCAATTACAGTAATGTATAAGTAATAACAAGTACCAGCATGCAATTCTCTTTCTGTTCAGTTACTCATTAATAAATACCATTCATATGTAACACTACGATTAATCCAGTGCATTTATGATTAGGGTTAGAAACTGAAAAATCAATTCCAATTCCAGAATCAGATACTGAATTAAAAATTCAATCCGTGTGCAATTGTCTTTTCTTTACTATATCACAATCGAAACTGGGAATTAATAAAGAATTGGAATCGATAGAATTCAAATGATACCCAACCCTATTCACGATCATTACTTAGTAGTCAAAAAAATTTACGCAATTAAATTTCCCTTTGTCTTTCTGAATAATTAGACACTATGCTATGCTACAATTATTTTTAAAAATCAAAAGTTGACACTTATGCAGAGCACAGTAATATATGAGGTCAATATTAATTTAAAGGTGCCATAGAATGCATTGAGAGAATATTTTAAATAGTTCTCTGATATGTACACAGAAGGTATGTAGCTCAGGTAAGGGGAAAAAATGCCCAGAAACGGTTTTACAGGTCCATTTACAACCCTAGAATTTGACCCTAGAATGAAACA
>JAUMHG010000058.1:1932115-1948654 GCA_032359395.1 Enteromius anoplus | reverse complement strand
ACGGTAATCTTTGTTGGCGCGGAGGGATTTTAAACATAAGTAGTACCAGCTATGCGTTATTACTTTGGAGCGGTTATTATTTGAACAGAACGAACCTGCAAATGTCTCAACTGACCAATCAGAATCCAGCATTCCAGAGAGCCGTGTTATAAATAATTACAAGTAATATAATATATTATTATATTAATAATGATTGGCAGTTTTGTCTCTAAAATGATAGATATAGTTTGCATAAAGAAAACAGCCTATTTTAGGACTTTCAAGAATTGTTTTTTCGTTTACATAATTTTTTATGAAAGTTAAACACATTCCACAGCTGTTATTTGTTACCAAATGTAATTTTTACGTAAAGCTAGTATTAGTTTTTTCTAATGTAACATTAAATTTATGTTGTTGTTGTTGTTTTTTTTGTTCATTTATTTTTTTAAATAGGACATGTTTTGGGCTGAAACTTACCCTGAACATTGCATTGATGTTTTGACTTTCACCGTAGACTGATTCTAGTCAAGGAGATCTGGGTACCTTGGCCAACGTGGTCACATCGCTCGGGCACCTCAGCAAAAGTCGTGAGATGATGGGCAGCAGTACCGACCTATCAGGGATAGAGACCATGAGCAATGATGACAGCGTTATGACGGACATTCAAAGAGAGGAATCAAACGACGTCACACGGTGTGGAAAGACAGTTTATAGACCTAATATCAATCCTGGAAGATGTGAGGTTTATAGCTATGCTTACGGCTTTGATTGTTTGTGTCCAGGGCCTTTGACACGCTCACAAAGGTGCTTCAGTCGGAGGAGGGTTGTGGAGAAGAGATGGCTGAAGGGGCTGTCAGGGTGGATGAACAGAACACCGCCCTACTGGAACTAGAGGGTCCGCTGCTCTCAGATATGCATGTGCCCTTTAAGGTCTGCAACACTATTGACTTGCACACACTGCAGCTGCTACACCTCCAAAAATCATGGACCAATAACAATCTGTATTGTAAACGTTGTGTGTAGCTGATGATGCCGCTGCCCATGCCAGACTTCCTGAATCTGAATTATATCTGTGAATCAGCTTCTCGACTGCTTTTCCTCTCAATGCACTGGGCACGCTCTATTCCAGCTTTCCAGGCACTTGGGTGAGTGCATTAACGGTCCTGTTTACACTACAGCTTGGATGCATTATAGGTTTAGACTAGTTGTTTAATTTTGTTCTTTTTAGGTCTGTTCAAAATCTAATATTCAGTTATATAAAAACTTGTTCTTAAGACGCTGTATTACCATAGGGGCGGAGTTTATGCAACTGCCCTAGGTTTAAACGATCTCAAATAGATAACACTAAATACAGATGTAAATGAGAGTCTTTTTTCCTCCTCGTGTGTGCAGTGCACTATGTCATAGTTTTATATGCAAACTTGTGGCTGTGCCCTCATTTTATTTTCTGTATTTTTGGTGTTTAGCTCAGAGAACAGCATCACGCTGATGAAGGCCTGCTGGAATGAGTTGTTTGCTTTAGGTCTGGCTCAGTGTTCACACATTATGAATGTAGAAACCATCCTCACAGCCATAATTAACCACTTACAGACCAGCCTGGATGAAGGTACGTGGGCCTGCTGCTCATTTTTTCTGTGTCATCTCAGTGGAAACAAGATCAAAGTTGGCGCACATTCAAGGAGAAAATCAAGGACGGATTACGAACCGGGGCCCTTGGGGTACAGGGGGCCCATGGTGCCCCTAGCCCAGAACAATTTGCGAACGTTGTGAGAACGTTTGGTGAACGTTGTGCGAACGTTTTGCCCAGGGGCCCACACTACCCATAATCCGTCCCTGGTTTAATTATTACAAAGCTTCAACTCATCATCTAGATAGACGTGTGCGGTTTATAATTGCACTTTTACAAACTATTCGAACTCAAACAAAGGTTTTAAAAGAGGTTTTCGGAAGCTTGGTCATAGTAAAGTTAATTTTCGAACTAATAACTAATCATGGTGTAGTTAGTTTATAGCCTGTGTGTAGTTTTTTTTACTTATTGCAGTGTGTATTAACTCTTCAAAAGTCATCACAAAGAGCAAAACGTGCCAGATTCACAAACCTTTGTTGGTTCCAAAACTTATTTTCTACAATTATCCAAAAGCGGCTGGAAATATTCTGTTCGCTTTTGTCAAGGGTCCCCAGAATAAAGCTACCGTTGGGTTTGGCCTACAGCAAATATGCCAGCGATGCAGCATTCTTGTATAGAGAAAATGAAATTGAAATTGCCTTTGTACTGAAGCAAATTGTTAAAATGTTATTATTTGAAGTTAACTAATGAGAAATGGGTGTGTGTTCAACAGAAAAGCTGTCCCCGGAGCGCGTCAAGCTAGTCATGGAGCATATCTGGCGTATGCAGGAATTTTGCAACAGTATGAGTCGCATGAGTCCTGACGCGTACGAGTATGCTTACCTCAAAGCTGTGGTTCTCTTCAGCCCAGGTGAGCACAACTGGAGTTCACCTGAAAAATACGAACAAAATGGAGAAGTCTTTTTTGTTTGACGAAGTTGGTTGTGTTTGTCATAGATCACTCTGGAGTGGACGGCACGCTTCAGATCGAACGCTTTCAGGAGAAAGCTTACATGGAACTGCAGGACTACGTGAGCAAAGTGTATCCAGACGACACTTATCGGTAAGCGACTGTAGCAGCTTCAAGTGTCCAACAGATCATCATAGATTTTCAATTATAACATGCATAATTATGGACTCACTCATTTAAAATGTATGGACTACATAGTGGACTATAAATCCACTTTCAAGCTCGTTATAGCAAGATAGATTCTGATTGACTGTCAATGTATGTGTAACGATATTGTTTCTCTGTGCCATTATTGTTGTGTATATATATATATATATGAATGATATCTTTCTAACTATATCTTTATTGTTATTGTACTTGATGTGAATGGGACTTAAACGAAACTACAACTTCTATTTCAGTCTTTCAAAACTGTTAGTTCGTCTGCCTGCTCTGCGGCTCATGAGCGCTGCGGTGACCGAAGAGCTCTTTTTCGCCGGTCTAATCGGAAACGTTCAGATCGACAGCATCATTCCCTACATCCTTAAAATGGAGTCTACCGACTACAACAGCCAGCCAATCAGCACTGCTGAGTGACAGAAACCCCGCCCACGGCCACACCCATCAGCTTTGCTCGCTCAGGCCCTTTGAGCCCCCGAAAAAGATATAATCAAGTGAATTTTGAATGAGGAAATCATTATGTTCTGACTTGGCTTTTTCATTTGGTCAGTGGTTGTGTCTATGGGTCATGTATTTGCGGTTGGAATATTTGGCTTTTATTGTACTAGTGTACTTATTACTAGAAAAAGTGTCTATGAAGATACAGGAAGTGCAAGGAATCTGTTCTTAAGAACTTGTTCCAAAGAGAACTTTGCCCCCCGCCCCAAGCACTGACGTTCTCTGTATGTATATGAATGATGTATATAGGAATAATAAATGTCAAATCAAGGGGGGAAATGTCTGTATTTTGGTATTTGTTGGAGACTGTTCCTTTTTTTATGAACACATTAAATGTGTTATACAGGGTTCTCACAGTCATGGAAAATCTTATTTTCATCCCTGGAAATGATGTAGTGCATGTAAATGTTTCTGTTTATGCTCTGTTATATTTAATTGGCAAAATATCAGTCTATGAGTGCAATCTTCAGTGTGGGGGAGTCTGGTCATTGATTGAACTGTGTAACGTTTAAATAATGTTCGTGTTGTGTTGCATTTTTTTCCAAGTGTAAACCAGACTTTCAGAAACATGCTCTGGACAAGCTCGAACGCTTGAAGAGCACTATAAATCATTATTACTAAACACCTGGAATATTTTTTAATAAACTGCTGTTGTCTGCTAACACACATCACTCGGAAACGTGAAACATTGGAATTTGCTTCAATGTAATTGTGATATTGTGGCAAAAAATAACAATTATAGGATTTCCATGCAATCAATTCTGACGATATAATGGGGGCATATGCACACTGCTTAACAAGCTCCTCGTTTCGTTTCTTAAGAAGAAAGGTAAAGGGGATTTTTTTTTAAAATAGTGTTTTATATAGTGAATTTATATATGCGACCTTGAACTGCAAAACCAGTCGCAAGGGTCTATTTAAAATTGAGATTTATACATAAAGCTGGATCAATAAGCTCTCTATGGGACAATATTTTATTTATAAAGTTGTCCAAAAGTTCTCAGCAATACACACTGATCAAAAATTAAGTTTATTGATTTATTTACGTTAGGAAATGTACAAAATATCTCCATGGAGCGTGATCTTCACTTAATATCCTAATGATTTTTGGCTTAAAAGAAAAGAAAAACCCATACAAGTATGCAAGACTGGTTTTGCGGACCAGGTTCACATATAACATACATCTCACACAAATAAATGTCAGCGTGAAATTAAAAACGGTGTATGATTATTTCTGAGAGTGCAGGCGGAACCCCTCGCCAGAGCTCGTGTGTGAAGGGGGAACGGTAAAGTCGTGCGGCAGTCCGTCCGTGTTTAGAGTCCGTCTGTTATGGCGGAGTACGTGAACATAGCTCGGCGGGCCGTGGGTCAGCTCACCGGTCACGGGGGTGTTAAAGGCTTCCTGCTACAGTTGTTCAGGTGGGTCTCTCAAGTAAATGTGTTTTTTAATAGCTTTAGAGGTAAACAGTCCTGTCAAACGTATCGTGTAAAGCGATAAGACGCTGAAACCAAAGCAATGACCTCTGATAGTGACGCTACTACAGTCAGATAACGTTATATATTTACCATAATGAGTAGTAATTTCAATTCGCATATTTGCATCTGGTGTCATAATGCAACATGGCATGTTAGCGAAAAATAATTTATTTATACAGTGAGATCTTTATATGCATGTACACAGAAATAGTGAATTGAAATGTAATCATTATCGTCCAAATTAAAACTAAAAAACGTGATATGATGTAATAATTTTTTATACTAGTCATCGTTATTATTATTATTATTATTATTAGGACTTGAACAAAACTATTTTTTTGGACCTGCACTACATATTTTGGGGGATTTATTGTTGGTATTTACATCCATTTTTATTCACGTTATTTACCCATTACATTACGTAGACGTAATACGTTAATGATTTATTAAAATGTGTCTTTCTCAGGGTGAATGATGTAAAGACTGGCGCCTTGGTGGGTATTGACAAATATGGCAACAAATATTATGAGGACAACAGATATTTTTTCGGTACGAGTATACATACTTTAGCTGTCTGTACACAAATGTACTGTGTTTTATGTTTTATTAACGTGCATTTTTCAATTTCTGATTTGCAGGCCGCCATCGATGGGTGATTTACACTATGGAGATGAATGGCAAGAAGACTCTTTGGGATGTTGATGGCAGCATGGTCCCTGCCGAATGGTAATATATCTAGATTATTATGTCTTTTGGACCAATTTATTGGGTACTTGAATATTTACCTTGAATATTTTCCTTATTTTATATTTTATTTGTTTATAGAATTGCGTACTATATAATACAGCAATTCGCAGTGCTTTGGCTCAAAGTTATTAACAGACAAAAACAGGCTTTATTTGCCAATGTGCCATCATATATATCTTCAGTTTTCCTATTTTTGATGTTTTTCTCAGGCACCGTTGGCTGCACTGCATGACGGATGACCCCCCCACCACTCACCCTCCAGAGCCTAAGAAGTTCCTGGCCACAGTTCATCAGTTCAACAACAGTGGCACAGCTAACTGCTACGTACCTTATTCAACCACTCGCAAGAAGATCCATGAGTGGGTGCCCCCAAAAGCCGGGGAGAAATAACCCCTCATCCTGTTTGTGTTCCCTCTGACCAGTTCTGCTGTTTGGAACATTCTGTAAATTGTAGCTTTATAATCATCAATAAATTAAAACATATGTCTGTATTCTTGAGTGTCGTCAAAGTTCATGTTCGTAAAACACTTGGAAAAATTAGTATCACCTATATGTAGTGAGCCAGAGCCAGAGGTTTGATCACCTTGCAGCCTTGGTGAGCACGAGAGCTCCTTTTCATTTATTAAACATAGTAAAACAGTATTATGAAATATTCTTCAAATTTTAATTTTTTAATTTTTTATTATTATATTTCAAATTGTCGTTTGTTCCTGTGATGGCAAAGCTGAATTTTCAGTAGTCACATGGCCCGGATCAGAAAACGGTTGTGCTGCTCATATATTTATTAATGGAAACAATTAGGCTTTTATTATTATTATTATTATTATTGACGATGACAAAACCGAGAGAGCAGCCGCCACATTCACTGGCTCTCTACTTTGTTTTTAATACACCACATTTTATACCCTTTCTTTATCTCTATCAAAGAGGTTGCTATGACCTACTTTGTGCTCATCCTGCCTAATTGGTTAGGCTCCATTATCTTGTAGCCCTCCTTATTTATTATCTAATGGTGGCAACTTGTGAAAGTTACACTCCTTTAAAACTTATAAGGCCTCTCTTTGTTTGGAGGGGATTTCATCCTTTTGGATGGCCTTGGTGTCTGTACCTGGCACTTAGGTAATGGAAATTTCCAAGCACAGCTGATGTAAACTTCACAGCTCATGCTCGGATACGGTTTTTAGACTAATATAACACATTATTCAGTATATTAACTGCTTCCTTTTTCTTGTTAGTGTGACAATTTCAGTTCTATATTTTACTACTAAATTACACAATATATACCATCAAATCCACTACCTAGAGTGCAATTCCATAAGTCCACCCCTCCTACACTTTCTGCGAGCCAATAATGGCTTCTCGATACCTTTCATCAAATGGTTTCTTCATGACACTGCACTCCAGAGGAAGCCAGACCCAAACATCTCTCCTCACCCTTGACTAGAGAAGAGTAAAAAAAATCTGTCTTCCTATCTAATCCACTCTTTGGGGGGCATCTCCGGTAGCCTAGAGCGCTATCTGGTGATGTCATCCTTCGCTGCCAGAGGAGCTTCCTCCAGCCCTATCTGGTGTTGGAGTAGATGATGGGTTTTTAAACCTCCGGTTGAATCTACTCATGTTGCTAAGCACTGAGAAGCTCGTCGATCCTTTTCTTTCCTTCTTTCTTTCTGATGACATTTCACAGTGTATAGAACAATCTATGTTATAGCAATCAATGAAATTTAATCAATGTAAGCTCACATAATAAAGTAAATATCGAGAAAATACATATTGATCAATGCCTTTCAGATATCAATTAAGCCTTCTTTATCGTTGCCTTTTTCTGGTTGCATTGTCTCATTACATGGACAATGACGTGCTTAAGACCCTTATCGAACTCTTTTCTTTCATAAATCACATTTTACAATCAATTTAATACTTTCAAAATAATATGAGGAGTGACTGACTTCAGGAAGGGGCATATGCCAAAGGAAAATACATAGTACCCCTATCTCTATCCAGTTTCTCTAAACTATCCATGAAAGATGAAAAATCAAAAATCAAACGGCACCCCTTCCCTACCACTCCTCCACTCATTTTTTGTTCCATACAATCTCTTCCAGGACGAAGTCATCCAGTTCACCCAGTCCCGGGCTCACAGTGTATCCGTGGGCATAGTCAATGTCAACTCTGGTTGGCTTTACTGATATGTTTAGCATCTGTTTGGCTGCAGCCCTGGTCAGCACGGATCTGATGAAAGGCACAACACAACAGAACAGTACAAAAAACACAACAATGGCAATGGCTGTTATGATGCCCACTTTAATTCCATTGCTGGGGTGAATGATCCATCTGGAGCTGTATTATTTGGGATATAGGTACAACAGCCAGAACCAAACATTGCACAGACTTCTCCTTTCTCGGGTAAGAGCCAATTTAGCTCTTTCAACCCTCTGGGTTGGTCAATTGCATCCACATACACATCTGAGATTTTTTCATAAGCTCTTTTTACCCTAGTTCTTTGTGGTTGTGAGTCTTTTACCCCATCTAAGTCTTCTCCAATTATTGTTATCCCTTCTTACCAATCTTACTGTCACGCCCAGCTGGAGCTGCCAGCTAAAGACTGTGTTTGGCACTCCAGCTTACTATGTACTCTGTGTGTTTTGTGTCAGTTTTCATTCATAAGTGTATGTTCAGAGACTTAAACTTGTGATTTTACTTCCGTGTCTTCTAAGCTTATGCTCACAGGGTCCGTCATAGGAAGTAGCTAAGTTCCCCCCAGGAATCTACCGTCTTTAGATATTTTCCAGACATGGGGAGGTGCGAGGCATATCTTGGATTCAAACAGCAATATGAAGCCCATGTGTCAATCATGAGAGTAATGGGTTTTCCTTCAATATTGACTCGCAGCGTTGGTTCTTGATCAGCATCAGAAGATATCATTGGAAGCTGATTTCTCCCCTCAGGATTCTCTGGGCAGCCCTAGTAACCCTGATAAGGACCTCGCCATGGGTTGACAGGTCCTTGAGCTTGGGTCTGCATCGGTTGTTGTTCATAGTTGACTCCTGATATCATCAGTTGATTCTGTGGCCAAGAATTGATGTGACAGTCTCTTCTGAAGTGTCCAAGCTGATTGCATCCCCAACATATTTTTGGTTTCTGCTGATAGTTGTTAAAGCTGCCTCTGCCACGTCCTCCTTGTTGTGGTCTGTTCCAGTTCCTGTTGTTTGCTTGCTCTTGCTTGAGATATATGACCACTGGTGGCTGTCCTTGTGATACATTACTTGGTCCAGCAGGTAGCACATGTGCTGTCACAATCTGATTGGCTGGTGCTGCCACATTCATTGGTGCTGGTAGATTGACAGGCACTGAAGTATTGACAGGTGCCATAACTGCTGAGGTGTCTTCCTTTCGTGCTGCTTGGATCTTTTTCTTTTTGAAGAGGAGTTCTTTAAGTTGCATCTGATTTCTTCTTTTTAATTCAGTCTTTTTATTTTCCCTCTCCAGTTTCAATAATTTGATCCCATGTTGTTTGAATAGAGTCATCACCCCTAATTCTTGTTCCCTTTTGTCATTTTGTTTTTTAGATGTATCATCGGTCTTGTAATTTTTAATCAAAACCTCCATTTCTCTAAAGATAGCCACATTAAATGTTCCCTTTACCGGCCACTTGGTGGCCGATTTCTTTGTTCTTTGTGCCCATTTCTTTGAGAGTCCCCTTACTGTTTCTTTACATGCTGGATTCTCAGAGGCCAGTAACTCTATACTGGGGTAGACATCGTGAAATTTTCAATGATCAATTCGCTTGGTGAATTGTTCTCATTTAATTATTTAGGTGTTTTACCTCTCTAACCCCAGTGGTTTAAATTTAATAGCTAATCTTCACCAAGTTCATCAGACGAGGACCACTAAAAGTATCCGACCCCTGATTACACCTGGACTTTTACTGGGCTGAGGACTAATCACCTTATTTCTGGTATGTTTGTCTCAAATATTTCAAAATAATCACAATGTTTTTTCTGGTCAATAATTTAAAGGGTAACCCAAAACTTTTTAACTCTTTCTTCAGAAGATTGATTTTTATCCAAATGATGCTTTCCCCCAAGCTGAAAGCCACAACACTCCACAGTCTCTTCTCATAAAACCTGCGTCCTGTAGCCGTCAGTCCTCCTGTCCAATTTAAGTAAGTGAGAGATGGCATTAATTCTATGCAAAACTCTGTTGTCTTAGATATTTTGATGTTCAGTTCGTCATATTGGGTATAGAGGTTCCATATAATCAATTGAAGGGAACGATGGAGTGAAATCTTATGGAGAGACAATATATTACCCGTTATCAATTTTCCTTTCATATTAATGTTTATTATAGTCCTTTATTATAATCACATCAGAATTGAACTCATTAAATTACATACCTACATTTATTTCATATGTTGAACTGATTGATTTAAGGAGTAAATGCCATTCACAGAAGTCTCTTGACTGTGTGATCCTTTAGACCATGATGCTTTGGAAAATTCTGTATAGGCTGTTTACCCAGCTATACTGATAAGACGTTTGGCTGAGCTACTTAGCCTTGAGTAGAAGTTTGCTGTGTGTGTGTGTGTGTGTGTGTTTTCCCCTCTGTAAAGGCAGAGGACGGTCCTGTCTGGAAAACCTGGTGCCCTCATCATCATCTTCTTCACCTTGAATTGTGCAACAGATGTTTTTAATATGTCTAGCTTTGGACTGATTAGGAAGCGATTAATGTATTTACACAAATGTTGACCTTCGTTAGAGTATCCTTGTGTCTGTAAGATGTAACAGGGCAGCCTTACGAACTCATACAGAGTATTGAAGCTGACTTCTGTGGATGAAACTGCAACTATTTTTCTTCAATTAATTATATCTCTGTCTCCTCCTGGTCTTGATTGAACAAAACACCAGGTCTTTGGGTCTTAACTGTTTTTCCCTAACACAATCAAATCAACTTTTAGCTTGCATCGTTAGAATTTTTCTACTCCTTTTTCCCCTTCTCTTTTCTACAACCTCAGTCAATTTAGTCTTTCCTTCTTATCTTTTTCTAAATGAATTAAGTATTGTTCTTAACAGGTCAGGCTGTGATGACTCTGCTCTTTCCTGATCCGTGTGAATCTCCACCCACACATGCTGTGTGTGCTGAGGCTGACGTTTCTGCTCGATTATCATCAGTAAACATTTAAAGTTCTGTCAGTCGTACAGAGTGGCTGCGCGTTTCCTGTCTCTTGTGATGTGAACAGAACTCTAGATGTCCGCCTGACTTCTCTTGTGCCAGCTGACACTCTAAGAACAATCACCAACAATTGTAGCTCCTCTTTGGAGCATTGGCCATTGGCTTGTGCAGTTGCGTTTAAGATAGGGTGCTACAACTGGTTCAACTGGAACGTTAATTTCATGATGGAGCACAGAGCCTAAATAAATGAGTGGTCAATTGTCGAAACGTTATATACTTAAACACCACATCTTCCCAAGGTATTCCTGGCCATTCAAATGATCTTTCTCTCAAGCTGTTCCTTATCCCCCAGATGCTCAGCCCAACCCAGCCTATTATCCTGAGGAAACCAATATCCCCAAACAGATAGCCAACCTAAATGTTTTGCCTTACCTGATCGGAGATAGGTCACCAAAACTGTTAGAATTTAAACGAGGTCTCTGTTATTCCTCTCTGTCTACAGTCATTCACCCACTGTGAAAGCAGAAGCAAGAAATTCTGATCATCAATGAAAATACATCAACCATAAGTGAGATCTCGGGGGAGAAGAAAAAACCCAACACAAGTATAGCAGCAATAAATGAATGGTTTATTCTGACAACCCCAGTTAAGAAGGGGAAAGGACCTCCTTTATATAAAACAATTTGGGTGTGGCTCAAGCAAACATAGAACCATACATAGGCATATCTCGATACACACAGTATATAGTTTGAGTTTGAGCACACACACATACATGTTTCGCAAAAAGATAACATCTTTGAATACATTTGACCTCCAGCAAAGATATATCAAAGAGAGGAACTGAAACACTTCTAAATGGAAGACACTCGCTAGTTTCACACATACAGGGTATGTTTCAAAAGGTCAGAGGCAGACTGCACAAACACAAATATATTTTATCTGACTCCATATTATATCTGAATCCAACACCCGCCCATCCAAATCAACAAAAATTTATTTGGTTCAAGGTGCTTCTTCTCTGTTCGTTTAATACTACTTTGAATGAGACAGGCACAAAATAATAATAAATCCCTCTTTGCTTCTCTCTCCTTCAAAACACACACACACACACACAGTCAATTCATGTATCTTTTCACACACAATGAGAGCTCACACACACACACACACACAGCTGGCCTCCACCTTTTCTCTCCTTCTGTCTCACTCGCTCAACAGAGAGAAGCTAAACAGCCAATCGGCCTCTTCTCTTTTACAGAACACAATCAATTTTTCTTACTATTTATTAACACTCGGGTTTCACGGTTTGGATCACAGCGCTGACACTTTGGAGAATATCCAAACAATCGACAAAACCAATTCCTTGGAGTATTTTTTGTTCTTTCAGCTCTTATAATTATATTAACATACTCTATCCAGCATACTGTCGTCCTTGGCGCATTTACAATTATTTACACTAATTTGTCTCTCTAGTTCTATCAAATAGTATTTATATACCCACACCGAAAAAAACTATATAAACATATATGTTTTGATATAGTTTTTTAACATATGTGACATGTATAAAATTGTCCGTTTTCCTATATTATATGTAACTATGCATATATATGTTCACCTATATATTTACCTATATATTATTAAAATATGCGTACATATATAAAATTGGCCGTTTTCCTATATTATATGTACATATATGCACCTATATGTTCACATATATGTTTACCTATATATTCGTAAATTATTAAAATATATAAAAATCATTTTTAACCCATCCAAGTGCCTCACCTCAGTCATGATATTGAAGGTGGAGAGAGAGCTGGTTTTTCATCTCCATCACCTACAATCCCTTCCGGACCTGGGACTTGAACCCCCAACCTTTGGGTTGCAAAAGTCCAACTCCCTATCCATTAGGCCACGACTTTTTCTTTTAAATTTTTTAAATTATTAAAATTAAAAGAAGCAATACAGGAGACCTATATGGCCTGTATATGCACATATATATGCACCTCCATTTTGCCCATACGTGGCATATATACAGCATATATATTGTCATACAGTATATGCGCTTATATACTGCATATGGGTTTCATATATACTGCATATAGGTTTCATATATGCGCTTATATATTATCAAATACGTGCATATATAATGCATATAGGTTTCATATATGTGCATATATACTGCATATAGGTTTCATATATGCGCTTAAATACTGCATATAGGCTTCATATATGCGCTTATATATTATCATATATGTGCATAAATACGGCATATAGGTTTCATATATGCGCATATATATATATTCATATAGATTCTTTCCATGTGGGTATATATAGTATTACATATATGTTTTCCAGCAATAACAATGCAGTAGCGATTTCAGACAAACATATAATGCTTAAGTGTATCAACACTCACAGATAACATATAACAAAAAATGACTAACGGGTAAGTCTGCAGACACCTGTCCAAGCAGCCCCTCTCTTTCTTGGAGGCGATATCACAGGTCTCGTGCCCCTCTAAGGCATTTGCATTAGCACCTACTTGTGCTCTATTCTATTCTACAATGGGCGTATTCTTTCAATCTATACACACTTATTTTATGTGAAATATTCTTACCTTAGGCGCCTTTAATTTCTGATTAGTTGCTGTGTCAACCAGGCCGCTGGACCCCAATCCAATCCTGTTTGTGACGCCGAACTATGTCGTGGCCCAAAGAGGTTGTTGTCTGTCTGGATCTCAGTCGATGCAATCAGAGAGGCTTGTTGTGGCAAAAATCTGCTAGTAGGCTCTCGGTCAAGAAAGACAAATTGAGCAATTGCTTTTAAAGGTTCATTTCTTGTAAGAAAGGTTCACAGTCAAACAGACATCGCGCCCTGTTTAGTGTGACAAAGGAGAGAGACATCAGCTCTGCTTAATACCTCTTTGTCCACTCAAGTTCACAAAACTTAAGACAGCTGGCATTTCCATAAAAGGAAAAAGAACAGAAAAACACTTTGATACTGTTGGTAAATTTCCCTCTTTTGGAATTTGTCCCCCCCCCCCCAGTCTTTTGATTTCGCCAAAATGAGATCTCTTACAACAGAATTACTTTAGCCTATTTTATTAAGAATCAGAAAGATTCTGAGTCTGAGCTCTGGATTACAGGACTACTACAAACACAACATCTGGGCAGTCCAGAATGTTTTTACAAAGCATACACATTTCTATTTATATTCTTGTCTTCTGTAGGTCCTCCTCTTTGTATTCTTCCACTGCTTGGGGTGCACATGCAGCGGTGCAACTGTCAGTTGATGGTTTTACCTTTAGGCGCCCCCATTCTGTTTCTTAAATTATGACAGTTACAGAGGAGCAAAAATTACAAAGAGACAGCAAAATACATTTTCCAGCAAAAAACACTTTCTTGATATAAACGTAAAAACCCTGATTCAGTTACTAAACTAATTTCTCACTACTAAACTACTTCATTGCTAAACTTTATTCAAGCGCAGGAGTTAAACCCATATAAAAATGTAATCCCACAATACATATCTATTTTTTAGGTTTCCCTTGACCTCCAGGTCATCTCTTGTCACGCCATGGGGCCCCCAACTCACGCTTGTCCCCCTATAGGATATAAGAGACCCCCTCTCTATGATCAGCAAGGTTACCACTGCTGTTTTCCCCAAGAGTATATCACACCTGCCCTAAAGGTATATTGCATAAGTATGCAAAGATCATCTTCATGAATTTTCCTTAAAAACAAACTCAAAACAGCAAGGTTTCAAATGTCAAAGAAAATACTTTATTATTCAAAGTAACAAAGCCAAGAAAAACAGCCGCCACAACCACTGTCTCTCCCCTTTGCTTGTTCACACACCACTTTTTGTACCCTTTTTCATCTCTACCAAAGGGGCAACTATTCTGAGCTCTTCCTGCCTAAGTGGCCAGCCAACATTAATCTTGTAGCCCTCTTTACTTTTTATCTGATGGTGGCAGGTTATGAATCTACCCTCCTTTTAAATTTACAAGGTACCCCTTTTGCTTGGAGGTGATGTCTGTGCCTGGTACTGAGGTAATGGAAATTTCCAAGCACGGTTCATGTGAACTTCACAGTTAATGTTCAGATACTCAGTTTTTAGACTAATATAACACATTATACAGTATTTTAATTGATTCTATGATTTACATTCTCTTGTTAGTATGACAATATGGGAGCTTTTAACGCTGCGCCTAGCAAAGTCGACTCTTTCTTTTGAAAGATAATAACTTTGTTACACTGCATGATAGGTCATTTTAAAAAAAAAAAAAAATCATTATTGTACGTTTTCAAAACGAGTAAACCGCAGTCAATAACTGTCGAATTCAGGTAAAAGCAATGGACACGAAAACAAGCAGAGGTTTGGTTTTTACATAATAATTAGATATATATAGTTGATGAAATCTAACGTGAATTCTCTTTTTAGGGGGTGTAGTCCAGTGAGAAAATGTTTCGTGACTGTCTCTTTTTCCAAACGAAGGGTGAGTGAATTTAGACAGAGGACTGAGAGGAGTCAGGTTGATCAGCAGAGGGCGCTGGTTTTGTGTTTTCGGTTTTTGCTCACGTTTTTGAGGCAACGTTGATGAAATAAAAGTAAAGTCCACTCATAGTTCATCCTGACAACTGAAACCCGTGGGGAAACTGTAACAGCTGTTTCCTATTAAGAAACATAGGGCCTTCAACGGGGTTGATTTAAAATGTTATTGCTTGTCTACCCATCACCACTAACAAAATGCTACATGCTACTATAATGGTTTTAAAATGCTTTTCTTTCTTTTTGTTTCAATACCATGAATATGGAAATCAATAACCAAAGTACCATGATCACCTGATACCATCACAGTTACCATAGTCTCAACAGAGTACTTTTTAAATAAGGACTGCATCATTATCACCCCAAGTGTCAAATAATGTGACACCACATTTTGTAGTTTCATTTTCACACAAATAGTACTAATACATCCATGTTTTCCGATAAAAACTGTGAACCTTTAAAGTTTACATAAGAAAAACAGCAGCAAATTGTACTGTCAGCAGAGGACATGTGTGCATGACACCAGCAGCAGCTTATGGTTAACACACTAATAGGTCAAAGTTGTTTGCAACTCATCTGTGTAAAACAGACTGGTAATTTACAATGTTTAGTTCGTTATCCATTGCTCGCTCTCTCTCACACACACACATGCACACACACAGGTTCAATGCAAAATGGATTGAGGTAATGAATTATGGATACGCACATTAGCATGGTGTCATTTCACACCACCAAGTGGTTTAAATTTTCATATCCCCATGAATAAGCGGCTGTTAGAGTAGTGTATAGGGTGTATTCGTATGTCAGATAAACGTCAGGACTTACAGTACATATGCATTTACTGTTGTCGTTGGTAAATATTTAATTCTGTCCATGTATAATGGTTTTTCTTTATTAGCTCTGTTTGCAACTAGTGGTTGTCACTATTGCTATAAGATTATGCCGTGTTGTGCTGTGCAGGTTGATGAGAGTTTCTGTTACTTAATTACCCTAGTAATTATGTGGAACACCCTAGCAACACCCCAAAAAAAGCATAACAACTTGACAGTCACAAATAACTCTCTTACAACTGTATAGTAACACCCAACTGTATATCATCCTGACAACACGTAGCAACATCCTAGAAACAACAACAACACTAACACAACTGTATTTTACTCTAGAAACACCCTGACAACCACCCAGAACACACTAGCAACATCCTAGAAACAACAACAACAACAACACTAACACTACTGTATTTTACTCTAGAAACACCCTGACAACCACCTAGAACACACTAGCAACATCCTAGAAACAACAACAATACTAACACAACTGTATTTTACTCTAGAAACACCCTGCAAACCACCCAGAACACACTAGCAACATCCTAGAAACAACA
>JAUMHG010000058.1:1900162-1910785 GCA_032359395.1 Enteromius anoplus | reverse complement strand
GGAATGTGTCCAGCTCAGGGGTTGTAATCTCACACAGTATTATTATCAGTGCAGTATTAGCTGTAGGTTATACTTGCCATTTTGTTTTCTATTTCTGAAACAACAGTAAACCACGACACCAACAAACACCAGCAGCACAAGACCAGCTCCAAGTCCAGCTGCAGCTCCAGCTCCAAGTCCCTGTTTCAGTTTGGTTTGATCTGTTTTCTGGACTGCTTCAGTAACGGACAAACACAGACTGAGGTTAGTGTCATACTACAGCATCATAAGAAGAGCTGTAATGAATAATATCAAGTATTCACTCACCACAGAGAGTAACATTGAAGTTCTTGTATGACCGCTTGTATGACTTGTTGAAGATCTCTATTTGATAGAGTCCAATGAGATCAGTGATGAGAGACGGTCTGATTGTCCATCTTCAGTCTGTCTCTGAATCTCTCATCAATAGTCTCACATGATCTCCTACATGTAGCGATGATCCTGTTCTCAGACGTCCAGCTGATCTGATGATATTCTTCTACACCGCTGTGAAGGGTCACAGATTCTGCATGCACTATACACACTTCTTCTGTCTCTATTTCATCCGTCTGTGCAGCAAACACACCTGGAAAACACGATCAGGAAAAGTTGTAAGAGTCATTATCATTAAGTACACACCAGCTCTTCTGAATTTTAGTCTTTAGTGTACGAACACTTTTATCTAAATCAAAGCGTTGGTGTCTAATTAGAAATGACACTTCATTAATGATGTGAATTAATCCAAGATGAGTTCATCTGCAGGGCGTTTCAATGTCCGGGACACAAGAAGGTGTCTGGGGGTGAAATAAATACTCAAAGAAGCAAAGCAAACAAAACAAGACCAATCAGTGAAAACCTGTCTAACATCCAACGCGACCAGTGAGAATGATCACACAACATTTCCGAAACCACCCCACCCACACATCCTGCAACAGATGCTTTTGGTGCCAATTGTAGAATGACAGCGGTATTGCAGGGTGAAGGTAGGTTGTTTTATCTGCTTACACACATTTTTCAAAACTTTACAAACAAATCCAAGAATTGAACACAAAATGCAAAGTGCCTCACATGAATGAAATGAAATGAAGCGCTGCATTTATAATATCACAAAAGCAAACATTGTTATCTTGTTAACGTGTCTTATATTATCTTATATTATCAGCTATATAAAGCAAACATAAAGTAAAAACATTATGTTGATTTCTTTCAGTTTTGTAAAGAAATGCACACAGGAGCTCATGAAAGCTTTAGGTTTTGTGTTTGCAACATAAGACATGTTAACAAGATAACAATGTTTGCTTTTGTGATATTATAAATGCAGCGCTTCATTTCATTTCATTCATGTGAGGTGCTTTATATGTTTGTATATATAATTACAGACTTGTGCTTATTTTTAATCACTTTTCAATGACTTCTCAAACATTTCAGCAGCACTTAAAAACATCTGAATGTAACGAGATAACGGACGACATAACACTCACACAAGAACTGGATAAACACTCACCATTAGAGAGAAACATCCAAAGATAAACGAACAGCTCGCCGCGCATTGTGTCTCAAAAATACACTACAGGGAAGAGGTTTAGTTTAGTGAAGTAGTGCACTCACTGCCCTTTTATACTGTGCTAGTGTGTAAAGTCTGCACTCGGACAGACAGAGAAGAGGGAGGAGAATCCAGAGATGATGACAGACAATGAGACAACGCCACATATTTTAAGAATGTAATCTGTGAGAGCCACACAATATGTTTAAAACTAAATACAAGTAAATGTGTGCATTTTATGTAGAAATACATGAGAAAGAATGCTCACATGCAAACGTAGAGCCAAACATTGTCAGACCAGCAACACTCAGACGCTGCAGTCAGTGTGTGGTGTGTGACAGGAAGCGCGTTCCAGGATTTGACAATCAGCTGGGGTTTTTTTCATTTCTCTCCCTCCCCTCTTCCCCCTTCTCGCTGATATGCAAAGAGAACCACGAGGTTACGTTTGACTCGTTTAAACACGTTTGATTTTAGCAGTGAACACTAAAAAGTACATTTGTTGACATTTGCAGTGTTACTCAGAGTTAACAGAACATCAAAAGTGGAATATCAAGTGAAAACCTCTACTATATAAAAGACGACAAATTAGGAGATTTTTTACTGTGATGATACAGACTGCGCTCCTGTTGCTGCTGCAGAAGAGGCCAGAGCAATCTCCGTTTCCGTTTTAACCGACCACATTTGATATTATCAAACCACTTCTAAACAATCGGGTCTGAGTGGGCACTGAACCCAAATCTTGAAAGAACTTTAGAAAAATATTATTTATTAGGTATCTCATAATATATATTTTAATTAACAAAACCAAATATCATCTGAAGAATATATTTTGCTAATATACAGTCCTTGGTTTAAATAATTCAATAAACAATAAGCCAAAAGTCTGAACGTGAGGCGAAAGACACAAAACATATCACAGAAGAACAGGAGACTTACCCAGAAATAGGCAAAGACAGACCAGAGTGATTTTATCTCCACCGAACATGATGTCGTTCTGATATTAATAAACCAAACTGTGAGTTTAATTACTGTCTCTGGAGAGATGATGGATGGACTGACTGAGAAACATTCATAGCGGGTAGTTCTCAGCTCGACCTCCCCTTTCAGCTGTTTGGGTGTTTTATGTTACCTATGTTATATGATAACCACAACACCTTTTGAGCTGTCTGTTGAATCGGTGCCTGGCAGACCACACAGGAAGGAAACGAGAGAGTTCTGTTGACAAATCAATCAAACCAAATACCAGAACAAAACCAATGTCAGTGTTCATCTGTCTGAATGTGAATGCATACACTACTGACACACTGTTTGAGCAAACATGCTTTAAATAAACGTCTCTGCACAAAATGCCTCACATCTCTAGCAAAAAGATGCACTGCATTCAACAGACCACAAACATCTCAAAAGCTAGTTACTGTAATTCTGGCAAAGTAGTATGAGCATTTGTCTAAACTATTTGTACAAACACCATCACACAACTTTTCCTTTGTTCAAGATCTTTTAAAAATTAATATTGATGTAAAATGACAGAGTACCGTTGTGTCATTGTTCACAAACAAGACGCTTACAAATACCTAAAGTAAAAACGCTTACTCATGTTGGTAATATAACTGTGAAATATAGTCTGTTACTATTTGATGTAAACTAGCAAAAGTTTGAAAGACAGTTCCTGTGCTGAAAATGTACACTCATCAGTAAAGCATCAATACTAACATGAACCAAGTATCCTGTAAAGGATGTTAAGGTACAGGGTTGGTGTAGTACACTACACACTTTGTTTTACGCAGTTATGTCAGTTATTAATAAAACACATCCTAAACGCAAGGCGATAACTGACAATATAACTCACAGAAGAAATGGAGAAACTACTTACAATCACTGATAACCATCCACAGACAAAAGATTAACTCCCTTCGCATCATAGTGCTAACAATATCCACTCTTGTCTTTGATCAGCAGAGATGCTCCGCTGTGAACTTACTGAAGATCCGCGCTGCTGTGACTCTGTCTGTTAAAGCGACGACTTATCAAAAACCCACAACCACAATGTGATATGGGTGTGTGTGTGTGTGTGTGTGTGTGTGGGCGAAAGAGAGCATGGCATATGCAAATGCATTGTTCAACCTGCCCTGAATCATCTGAAACAGTTTGTCAGTCAGCAAAGCGAGCAGTAAAGACAATTGAAAAAAGAGAAAAACAGATGAAGTGATCTACAAAGTAAAGCTAACATTAAATCTTCACTTGTCACACAGTTTCTGACTCTCAAACACACAGAAGCACAAATCAAATCTGCAAAACCACACTAAACCACACTTTGACTCCACTTTGTTTCACGCAGTTATGTAAGTTATATAAAACATTTAGACATCTTAAAAGGTCTAAACGCAAGGCAATAACTGATGACATAACTCACAGAAGAAATTGAGAAACATTTAGACTACCTACAGTTACTGATAAACATACTAAATAATGATAAAATAATAAAAAATATATATAATAATAATTCAATCAATTAATTAATTAATACCTTTTTAATACCTACATGTCTAAAATGTTTATCTAACTGGCCCCAGTATAATATAATGACTTCTCAAATATTTTTGCCGTACTTAAAAACATCTGATTCTAACACGATAACTGACGACATAACACCATCACTTACAATTAAATATCCAAAGACAAATGACCAAATGGCTTTGCGTTGTGTCTTAAAGATAACAAGCTCAATCGCAGAGAAGAGGTCTTAAACGTGATGAAGAAGACAGCGGCGCGGTGGAAGACAGGGAATAAATGCACCTGGGGCTGAGTCGACACATACACACACACACACACCCTGCTAAAAACAATAGAAGCCCAATAGAAGCCATCAAAGAAATTCTAATGGTTTCCATTAAAACATCCATTATAAACCATTACCCTTTTCCCCAGTAAAAACATTATTTGTAATTCCCTTGCATGGTGTGTTTTGGCCACTTTTCCAATAGGATTTAACACCTTTTTTACTTTTCCAGAGTGAGCAAAAGGGCTAAGAAAATCCCTCTGGACCCCTCCCACCCAGCACACTCCCTCTTTAATCTGTTGCAATAGTTGACGCTACAGAGCACTCAGCACCAAAACGACCAGACACAGGAACAGTTTCTTCCGCCAGGCAGTCCATACCATGAACAATATTAACATTGTCATCTTCCACATATCATCACACATGCACAAACTCTTCACCGAACCTACACAGGATCGGTTGCTATAGTAAGCCTTAAGGAGCACAACTTTCGTATAATGCTCTTTCAGTGCAGTTGTTAACACTGTTTATTTCAGCAAGTTTCATGTACCTTATCTTAAACTTTTATACTTCCTTATATTGTTTATTGCTGACTGTCTGTTTAAGCGAAGATTTAACCAGCCCCTCCACCCCTCCGCCTTCTGTTCGTAGCGCTGGACATTGTTCAGTCTCATTTATGAATATAATGTTCCCCAAATAAGTCATCCACGTGTTTGAATTGTGACTACTATTATTACCAAATGATGGATGAAACATACAGTATTTATTAATATTATTATTATATCTTTCAATTATTCATTTTAAAATGTTATTGATTGAATCAGTTCACACTTACGAGTTGTAGTTTGTGTCAGTTCAGTATGTCTCTGACTCTAAAAGACCTACCTTTAGAGATATTAGTATAGGGAATTCTCCATCTTGAGCATCTAAACACATTTCCTGTTATTTGCTGCTGCACAATGATACCACATATAGTTATGTCCAGTGTTTCTACACTGGATTCTTTCATTAACATTAACATATATTCATTTAGCAGCTACTTTTATTCTTTCATGTTGTAGACCACGAAACAGCGATTGATTTACAGTTGAGATACAAGAACAGAAGTATACAATTATTATTATATTTAATGACACAAACCTATTTAGGCTTCTCTGTGTCTACGTACTGTAGGCTTTTCTGATCCAGCAGCAAATATTCAATAAATCTGTTTTCATTGATACTTCTTGTAACAGACAGCCTATTGTTTAAAAGGGGCGCAGATGAAATACCGGCCTTTTTGTGATTTTTTTTTATGGCTGTGTTGGTTCGCTGCCTTGCAAACACAGGAAACAAACGAAAGGCGAGATAGAGGTCTGTTATTTAGTCCCGCTCCACTACATTTTCACTCAACTCAAAATCTTCCCTTGTCACACAACACTTGTCAATTCGTGACTATATCATGAAATGATCATTTAATCTATGTATTCGTGTCAGGGTCACGATTATTTCATTATTTTCATAACTCCGACACGAATGTAAAACTAGGATTCCATTGGATGCATCCATTCGTGCTGGAGTTACGAAAATAGAGAAATAATCGTGACCATGCCACGAAAAAAAAACCGTGCGACCGGGCTGTCAATAACGACTCAATGCGCACTAAAGAACTGGAGAAACACACATCAATCAATACCAGGAGTCTGTAACATGATTTGAAATCATCTTTTCCAGTCAGTTTCAATGTTAAAAACGTCTACTAGCCAAAATACACAAGGGCCATATATAACCTTTATATAATATTTTATAACATTTTTTTTTTTACATCAATTTGATCAGACGGATAATTCATTAAATAATTAATGTGCTGGGCATTTGATTGTTATACCTGCTCTCTGTGGGAATCCCATTTATTCTGTTTTCTGTTTCGGCAAAGAAATGTTGATCGGTTGAAATGTCTTACTCCAGTCTAAACTCATCAAAGTGTGTTAAACTAAATTATACCTTTAAACCAGCCGTTGAGATAAGTACATAACAGATTTTTGACTATATATAGCCACTTTATACCCAGTCAGTTGAATGAAATCAGATGAAATCATTGTTATATATAACCAATCACAGGGGATTATGTGATCTCCTTGTAAGGCCCCGCCCATTATCTGCTCTTCCTGTGAGTAGTCTGGTATGAAGGCAGATCAGTGTGTGATGCATGTGGTGGACAATAAATTAATAAATAAATTACAGAACCATATCTGGCAGTCTTATTTATTATGCACGAGTCAACACAAGTCACACCAGTTATTAAACACTGTCAAATACGGATTTCAGCACTGACTAAAAACACTAGAATTAGTTTGACTTTAACTAGATTACTTTTCCGAAGACCAATCTGAATTAAAAAAAAAGTTATAAACAGAAGAAGAAAAAAATGTATAATTTTAAGACCTGTCCAAACTTTATGTAACTGATGCTGTGAGGAAAATGGCAGAAATCTCCACGCTTCTCCCAAGACAGGACACACACTCAACAGATAAGAGCAGCACGCACAGACAAGTACACTAAACAAAGTAAACTGTATCATACTGTACATTCATGTTATTTTCTCTATGTCTTACCAAATAGGTTCATCTTTAATATTGCTAAAATACTAATGCGTTCATTTCATATAAATTGTTGAATATTCAGGGTCTTCATTCTTCGACTTTTGGTCCTAAAAGCATAGACCCAGTTTTTCTAAAAAATAACACAGATGCTGACGTTATCGTTCTGACTGAAACCTGATGAACTTATCTACTGTCCCTCAGGCTACTATGAATTTGTTGTACCCTCAGTTAAATTAAGTACAGTCCACCGTGGACGAGACTTCAGAGGAAGTGTGGTACAGGGAAGCTCTGGCCAAACACATTTCTTTATCACACTTGGTAAATCTCATTGTTGGTTAAAACTAAACGATCAAACTGGTATTTCACCCACTGACACTTATCTCTGTGCCGTCTACAAACCTCCAGCAGAATCCCCTTAACATGATGAGGAATATCTGAACAACATCCACACAGAGATCAGCCGTCTCCAGGCCCAGGGAAGTGTGCTGATCAATAAACACGTTTAACAGACTAAACATGGGAAAATATTTGCATGCTTTGTCGATTTAAAAAAAGCATTTGATTCTCATGACAGACTAAATTATAAACTTTTACAAAGTGTTGAAGGGGGTAACGTTTTTGACATTATTAAATCAATGTACTCAAACAACAAATGTGCAATAAGAATTGGCAATAAACACACAGACTTCTTCACCCAGAAGAGAGGAGTGCGGCAGGGCTGTGGGCTCTTCAACATCTACATTAATGAATTAGCGGTGGTGTTGGGAGAGTCTACAGACCCTGGACTCACTCTACAAGACAAACACATCAAGCTCTTGTTATACGCAGATGATCTAGTGCTGCTGTCATCCACCCCACATGGACTACAGCAACACCCAGACCTGCTGGAGAACTACTGTCAGAACTGGGCCCTGGCAGTAAACCTCAAAAAGACCAACATTATGGTCTTCCAGAAAAAGCCCAGATGTCAGGAGCACAGATACCGGTTCAGTCTAGAACACACGATGCAGTACACGGTACCTCGGCCTGATCATCACTGCATCGGGGAGTTTCTGTACGGCAGTGAACGCTCTCAAAGACAAACCTCGAAGAGCTCTACATGCAATTAAGAGAAAAATATTGAATTACCAATTCCAATCTGGTGTAAAATATTTGATAGTGTAATTCAGCCCATAGCGCTGTACGGAAGTGAGGTATGGGGTCCAAAGAATCTCTACATTTTAAAGCACTACAAACCCAAGAACTGATCCCCGAAAAGAGTCGACTTACTAACCTGACTAACTCGACTAACACTAACCAGTCTCAGACCAGCACTGCTTCTCACCCAAACACCAAAATAAATCAAATAATCAAACAATCTAAAGATATATATCTGGAACATTGGAATCAAGAAACTAAAACACAAAGAAAATTACAATTATATCCAACAATTAAATCAAATTGTGAATTAGAAGAATATCTCCAGAGTGTCAGAGACGAATCCTGACCACGTACAGGCTCAGTGAGCAGTCTAGCCATCGAGACCGGCACAAAAAGAGCTGGTTACCCAGAAAACAAAGAGTGTGTGCTCGCTGTAAGACAGGAGAGATCGAGACAGAGATGCACTTTCTACTTCACTGCCATAAATTCACATCAGTAAGAGACCTATATATAAACAAATTCATAAACATCATAGAGAATGACATCATTTCCAGCAATGACTGAAGAGGAACAAGTGAAGTGTGGATGTGCCACAGCCTGAGAGACTGCATATTTTCATTGCATATTAGACACACTCCAGAACCAGCTCTCTCCACAAAGGCGAATTCCTCTGTCCATTCCTGCTGAAAAGTGTGTCATTGACAGGGTGTGTCAAGCTTGAACTAACCACCTCGTCACACAAAGTAAACAGGGAAAACAGTTTTTTATTAAAAAAAAAAAAAAAAAAAGTTCATTATTAATGCAAAAACAATTAAATTCTATATTGAATGCTAATATGTCACATGATATAATTAGTTGGGTCCATCTCAGCTTCTGGTCAATTTGATCTAGCGATAAAACATCTGACCGATGACCCCCACTGAAAGGTTCCTGCAAGAACATCCTGGGCCTCCCCAGAAAAGCCCCTAGTCTGGGCTGAAGTGCACAACTGGGCAGATTCCCCATTCTAGCAGAAATCCAGAGATAAACGCACAGTTGCATTTCACATGTTTAAACACGTTTGAATTTAGCTGTGAACACTAAAAAGTACATTTGTTGACATTTACAGTGTTACTCAGAGTTAACAAAACATCAAACGTGGAACATCAAAATAAAGTGTAACTAAAAACCTCTACTATACAGACTGGAGATTTTTGTTTGTGATATACCAGACTGCAGTGAATTAGTAGAGAGTTCCGTGCTTGTTTTGTAAAGACATTTAACTACAGCAATCATCATATAACGCTGTCTGTTCTGAGTGTTTTTAGGTCACTGATGAGTTAAAGAAGCTTTTGCTGTAGTTACTGTGAGCTGATTTGTACCAGAACCTCAAACACTTCTGAACAGTGTTTTGGTATGATGATTTAGTGCTGTTTAAATGTGAAGAAGAGGAGAAGAAAAAGCAATTCCTGAGGGAGGAAATATCCTTCCACTCACAGTTACTCAAGAAACATTTTCCACTGGCAGATGTTGAGACCGAGTGGTCACTGCCTGGTGTTGCCAGCTATTCAGGCTCTACTGGATGTGACTGGATAAATTCTTTAAGTCAACAATGACAGTTAAACAAACACACATAACACTCCACTCAAAAGAGTACTGGAGAAACACACTTATCTAGAAATAGGTAAAGATAAACAATCAAGTCGCCTTTGTCTTCTTAAAGTCTTTAGAGTTTTAAAGAGACTTTTTCATCTGTCATGCTTTAGAAATCATAATATATCACTTATATATCACACAATTCTAACTGATGTGACTAGAAAATCATATGATGAAATGTTTTCATTCATGAATTCTAAGAGTTTGCGGTTGGATAGCGCACTGTAATGTCTGTGAACAAAACTGTGAGTGAGATTTTATCTTCAATAAACAAACTGTCCGTGTTAGTCTGTCTGACCGTCTAACTGCGCATGCTTCCGGTGAGAATGATGATAGACTGTGTTTTAAATGAACAAATTCTTGCACTCGCACTGAATGGTGCAATTCAGCTCTGCTCTCAATTTCTGCTGAGTCATATTATCGTCATGGCTGTGACAAATTAACTCATCCACAGTGAGAAATCAAACACACACACTGTAAATACAGTTTTTACTGTGAGCTGTGGGAAGCATTATCGCTATCGCTGAGGTGCCTTGCTCATGGTATTGAGGGTGGATATTTACTCCCTCCACCTTCAACCTTCAATCCCTGCCGGACCTGGGACTTTGGATTACAAGCCCGACTCCCTAACCATTACGTCACAACTGCCCCATGCAGTGTTTTCAATTTTATGCATCTAAAACCGAGGTGCTTCTAATTTCTATAGCCTTCCTCTTGGTGACCAGGCGGAAAATATCAATCAAATGGGTTTATTGAACACTGAAGATGTATCTGCGTAGGTGTGTGTGTGTGTGTGGTCATACAAATAAACAGAAATAAAGAATTATCAGCATAACCTTACTTCCTTACGCATCAAACAAACCACAGTAATCTAGACAAGACACTAGTATGTAACACAATATCCAGTCTCAACATTCTGTGGTGAT
>JAUMHG010000058.1:1883302-1896351 GCA_032359395.1 Enteromius anoplus | reverse complement strand
TATATTCAGGAAACTGTGTGCAAAATTTTTTAAATTTTATAAAACACTGTTTAGTATGTTTTTTAAGTCTTTTGAATTACGGGTACTCTGAAAATGTCCTCATAAAACACCTACTTATAGTACTACCTATATCATACCCATGTCATTATACAAATTTGTGCCCTCATAAACGACATAAACCCGCACATACACACACACACACACACACACACACACACTCACACACACATACCTTTCAAATATTAAAATGTTACAGACGCTATTCTGAATAGATGAGTCTGGGCACTTTGAAAATAAACAGTATGGACACACAGTTCAGTAACATGAACATGGTTTGAGAATCAATCATTGAGGTCTGCTGTCTAGCCCCTTGTGGGAAATTAATAGTCAATGACAGTAAAGTAGCCAGAAAAATATTTATCTGTTTTACAATGTATTACAATGCAATCTGTTTGGTTTCCATAGTTATCATCGCTATCATTTATTAAAGCTGACAGTTTGTTGCTGTAACACTGTATTTATGATTTAATTCTGCTTTTATTGCGCACGGCAGAGCTCACCTTTCACCCTGACACTCAGTTAATACAGATCACACACAGCGGGGCAGAAGATGCCAAACACACAAACACACACGCATACTTCTGCCTTGGGAAAGCACGGGGAGTGTCTAGACAAATCAAATAAATCATATGCATTGTCATCAATAAGCTCTCTGAGAAAAAATGCTCTTGGAAATTAATTGCATGTCTTATACGTGAGCTAAACGAGACGGGGAAAAAACAAACTCTGTGCCTTTATATATATCTTCCAATTCAAATACATTTATTCCATTACCCGACCTATAAATCTGAGTTATTGCCTGCTAAAAGACACATCTTTAATTGAAAACGTTGGCGGCCTTTCTAGTCAGGATGCCAAGTAGCCTGCAGTAATACGTTTTAAGTGCCTGTAAAGGTGATGCCTGTGTTGACTTGAACTTGTTTGGTTGTTTTCATCTATAGATATCTATAGAGTCATGCTTTAGCCGTGTTATGGTTGTGTTTTTCTTGTTTGCTTAAACTAGTCAAGTATCACAATTATTGGTATATCTATTTAAGGCTTGGGTGTAGAACAAACCCCTAACATGTACAAAACATGAGTGCATTAATGCAGACAATTAATTTTTTTTTATTCTTTTTTTATATTTAACGCAAGTGGGAATGCAGGTGGGAAGCTATTGACCACCTAACTCACATCTGTTGCTTCTGTCTCTTTTTTACTTGTTTATATGTTGACCGTGTTTGTTACCGCTTCAAATAGGGCTCTTTTCACATGCGCTCTCCAAATGAATGTAATATTCAAATATTTTTATTTGCAATCGCAAAACATTACATTTAGTTTGCGTATGTATATTCTTATAAAATAAATTATTTTCTTGCTACTGTACGCATTCTTTTTAAAAGGATGGTACAGTACAAGTGTACTTATTTTGTTCAATGGTTGGAATGTCATCAATATCCCTCTTGTTTGTTTTTATTATTTTGTTTGTTTCAATAAGATTTTCTGCTGAAATCTCAACTTTAAAATTTGTAGTGTTCTCCCAGCGTGATTGTATGTGTGTTGAGGGAATAAAATCTCACATTGTTCTGATTGTGTAAACATGGAGACAATGTATCGAGATATGACGGTATTATCTGATTTCTCATTGTGAAGCGCAGTGTTTGACTCTATCTGTGAAGACATGCCACTGATACCCAGAAAATATCCACAAATGCTTCTGCGAGACGCAACCTTTGGATTTTATACCAGCGTGTATGTGTGTGTGTGCTTGACTCAGTGAGTGTGGCCTTTGTGCGTGTTTGCACGCATCAGTGAGACAATGATAACATTTGTGCTGTTTCTAATTAGAAGTAAGTGAAATTGGGATCGTTAGTTTTTCAATTAAATGATACAGCATTTTACAAAGCCACTGCTAACCAGTTTGTAATTAATACAGAGTTGCAGAGTTTTTTTTTATTTTTGGTGCAGGTTTACTTTTAGGTGGCAAGTAGCGAGAAGGTTCTGCAGATGATGCAGCTTCGTATGGTTTGTGTGTGTTTGTGTTCAAAGGTCAGGTGGTCTTCAGGAGGCTTTCTGAGCTTGTAATGCACTGGAGCCCAAAACGAAGTAAAAAGGAAAACCTGTTAAAGAATAACATGTTGAATTTAATTAATATTGATGTTTAATTTCATATTCACTTAATATTTGGCAGTATAGGAGGAGACTTTATGGAAGGAAAACTGAACTAAACTGGACGATGACATCACTAATTCAATGATGAGCTAACTTAAACTGAAAAATGAACTGTTTGCTATTGTGCTTTTTAAGAGCTTCCTTACGGAATAATTTGTTTTGCATTATTAAAACATTGTTTACTGTATTGCATAAATTGCTATTTACTGTAAATGTAGGTAAAGATTTACAAAAATTTAATAAAATATGTTAACACATCAGACGGTGTAGGATCCATGTGCAGCTTTATTTACCCACAATGGGACAGAGACAGAATCAGGGCTGCTAAACAGTCCGAGATCCAGATAAGAAGCCAGATAAAAAGTCCAAGATCAGGGTAGGCAGCAAACAATCAAAAACCAGATAAACAGTCCAAGATGAAAGCGGACAAATTAAACACATGTAACAACGTTTAGAAATGACAGCCAAGGAAAATTTTAGACTTTGCGAGTACATGTGCACTCGTGGCTTTATGTGTGTGTAATCAGTATGTGGGTGTGGTGATAAGGTGCAGTTGTGTGTGATCAGTCCCAGGAAAGAGGTACGATGAGCAATGGAGTCCGGAAGGGAGGGATTCAAACATGGAACATGGAAAGTGGGAGAAATGCAGTAATTAGCTAAACTAGTTCTAAATTGAATGAAACAGGTGTTATTTGTTTGAGTATTCGGAAAGAACCAACATACCTGGAACTGAGTTTCTTGCATGGGAAGTGTAGGCGAAGGTCTCGAGTTTACAGCCAGACCAACTGACCAGGAGTGTAAGGTGTGTTAGGACGCTGATGTTGATTCTGGTTGATTCAACATCAATATTTGATGATTCTGGTTGATTCTGACAATATGTTAGAAGAAAGTGAATAACCTCTTGGTTCAGATGTTCTGCCTGGCTGTTCAATTGAGGATGGTTCCCGGATATTCACATTCACGTTGAGATATCGAGAGAAGGCTGACAATACCCATGAGGTAAACTGTGGTCCTCTGTCTGACACAATACTGTCAGGCTGACCATAGAATTGGAAAACTTCAGCAGCCTCAAAGGCTGAGGAGAGTTTGGGCAGAGGCACAATTCGACAGGGTTTAGAAAAGCTCCTTTTAAAAAAGGTCTTTGTGGTGTGGGAAGTGGTTGAAGCAGGCCGGTTGGTAGCTGTCTGGGGGTTTTGGAGGTGTTACAAATTGTAAATGAAATCAGCTGTGTCCTTCTGTAGAGTGGGCGACTACAAGTCCTGAGCAGATGTTCAGTGGCTGTGATAGTGTTGTGTACTTGAGTGAGAACCCTCTGACGGAGCTGTTCAGGGACAAAGGTACAGGTATCAGGACATCCGTGGGCGGCGGGATATGACTGTTAGCCTGTTCAATCTCGGTCCAGAGGTCCCGCTGCACAGGGGCGAGAAGCAGCTTTTCAGGCAGAATGGACTCCTCGCTAGAGTCCACCGCTTGTTTATCATCCTCAGTCTGGTGAGAGAGGGCGTCTACCTTGGTGTTCTTAGAGCCAGGCCTGCGTGACACGGTGAACTGGAAACAAGTAAAGAAAATGGCCCATCTGGCTTGTCAGGGATTTAGTCATTTGTCAGACCTAAGGAATTCAAGTTTTTCTGATCAGTCAGTATGAAGAATGGATGACTTGCTCCCTCCAGCCAGTGTCTCTACTTTTCCACTTTCTACTTTCCAAACTTACGGGAGAAGGCCGCACATGGGAACTTCTTGGCTGGGAATCCATGGCGCTGTGATAAAATGGCACCCACTCCCATGTTGGATGCATCTACTTAAATGATGAAGGGCCAAATTGGTTTAAGATGCCGAAGAATGGGGGCGGTAGTAAAGCATGTCCTGAGGTTCTCAAAGGCCTGTAGTACCTCGGGAGACCAGTGGCCTTCTGAGGAGTTTCGCTTGGTCATGGCCATGAGAGGGGCTGTCGTTGTGCTAAAGCCTTTAATAAAATGCTGCTGAAAGTTGGCAAATCCCTAAAACATTTGAAATTCAGAGGAACTGCCTGTCCCTTTTTCTCATCCAAAGCCACAGTACCCCCTCCTAACTGATGATGTACCCCAGAAAGGAAGTGCTTGTCTGATGAAATTTACATTTTTCGGCTTTGGCATGAAGTTGATATTGGATGAGATGTTTCAGGACTGCTCGGACATGTGTAACATGCTCCTCCAGGCCATTGAAGTAAATAATTATGTTCTCTATATAGATGATCACCCATGGAACCAGCACGTCCCTAAAGACATCATTCATTAAGGCCTGGAAGACAGAGGGACTGTTGGATAACCCAAATGGCATGACTAAATATTCACTGTGCCCACTACTGGTTGACAAGGCTGTCTTCCACTCGTCCCCCTCCCTTATGCGAATGAGGTTATAAGCGTTTCACAGGTCCAGCTTGGTGTAATACTTGGCACATCTCAGATATTCTAATGCTGCAGAAACAAGGGGTAGTGGGTATCTGAACATGACAGTAATATCGTTAAGCCCATGATAATTGATGCAAGGACAGAGACTTATTCTTTACGAATAAGAAGCTGGCCGAAGTGGGTGAGGTTGATGGTCTGAGAAATCATTTGGCCAGCTCCTCCATGTACTTCTTTATGGCTTCTGATTCAGGTTGAAAGAGAGGGAAAATCCTGCATTTAGAGGGAGGCGACCAATGGGGCGACCGTCTAGCGCCTCCACTGCCAGAGAGGGGTTACAGGGGGTTAATATCATATGGTGCTTTTGGGCAAATTCTTCAGAGATGAAATTCCCTGCTGCCCCAGAATCGATCAAAGCAGAGGTAGAAATAACCTCCCCTTGAATGATAAAACTTACAGCTACTTAAAATCTGATATTATAAGGTGAGAACTGGGATAATGAACTTACAGATAAGGCGTTAGATGTGGGTCGAACGGGACATGAAATTCTTGTGTGTCCTTCTTGGCTGCAGTAGAGACACAGCTGTTTCTGTATTCTACGTTCAAGGTGAAACCGAGCTTCATGGGCTCTGCTGGCGTGAGACTCTCGCTGGGAACACCGTAGGTTGGTCGCGTTGGTTGGGGTGAGCAAAAGAGGTTATTGATCTGAATGTGAAGTCAATGAATTCATTCAGATTTCTCACCTCGTCTCGACATGCTACTCCAGACTTCATTTAATCCTCGACGAAAAAGCAGTTTTACCATGTCCTCTACCCAGTTTGTTGTGCTGCCAGGGTGTGGAATGTCAGTATGTGGGATATAGCATAGGTTGTTGGTCAACAAAGAAAGTAAAGTGACTTGTGGCCAGGTACTTGGAATTTGTGCTCTGCATTTAACCCATCCAACGTGCACACACACAGCAGTGAGAAGTGATCAACCAAACACACACACCGTGAACGGTGCCTTGCTCAAGGGTCTCACCTCAGTCATGGTATTGAAGGTGGAGAGAGTGCTGGTTATTCACTAACCCCACCCACAATCCCTGCCGGACCTGGGACTCAAACCCACAACCTTTAAATTACAAGCCCAACTCCCTATCCATTAGGCCACGACTGCCCACTGGAGTAGAAAACCTGTAGCAGGCAGCAAATTAACAGTAACCAGATACTGTAAAAAGTCCAAGATCGGTGCAGGCAGCAAACAATCAGAAACTAGATGAGCAGTCCAAGATTAAAATGGGCAAATCAAACTAGGGTAACAAAGCTCAGAAAGGACAGCCGAGGCAAATCAAGAATCTATGGTGAGTAGATGTGCACTCTTTGCTTCATGTGTGTGTAATCAGTATGTGGGTGTGGTGATGAGGTGCAATGTGTGTGTAATCAGTCCAAGGAATGAGGCACGATGAGCAATGGATTGGAGTGTTTAGTGTAACAGATTTATATGATATAATATAATTTGATACATTATTGTTAATGAAAAGTAGTGCACACACGTTTTATTTCCAACGTACAGTATATGATTATTTTAATAGCTTTGCAGCAATGCTAATTTAATATTAATAATTTTGAAATACTACATGTCAAGTAAAGCTAAAGTTAAGAAAAACTAAACAAAAAAATACCTAAATGTTATATGATCTTGATTAACTAAAGGTAAAAGAAAAAAACAAAATGTTTTAAATATAGTGTCACAGAGAGAGGCAAGGAGGCGTTCGGATTTAAGTGCAAGCTGTTTTATTATACACAGAGCGTAGACAGGCAGTCAGGGTCATCACCGGTAAACCTCAATGATGGCAGAGCAAAAGAGTAGTCAAAGTCCAGGCGAGGGTCGGTAAACAGTACATATAATCCAAGGGGCAAAACAGAGACATTGGTCAAAACAGGCAAGATCGGTAACAATAAATCCAAGTAAACACAGGAAACATGGGTGGAGATACTAAAAGCTAGCAGTGCAATGGACCGTGACAAACACTCAAACATATGGAGACTTTAGGCTCTTAAAACTAGGTCAATGGGTGTAGCCAACAATGACACACCATGACAACTGACAAGCGGGGCAGAGACATGAGTCCGGGTTTGCAAACAGTGATAGACATTCAAAGTTCGCGGGGCTCTGGAGTACCATCCAGTGGCATTTTATTTTAATGCTGTCAAATGATTAATCACGATTAATCGCACACAAAAAAAAATTTCTTAGCATAATATGTGTTTGTACTGTTTATTTATTTTGTAAATATTTACACACACACATACAGTGTAAGTATTGTGAAATCATTTACATGTAAATGCATTTCTGTATTTATTTTCTTATATTTGATATATATATAAAACACAATTTTTATTTATATATACTGTATTTTCCTAGGACAACTTTGATAAAAGGTTTTGATCCACTTCGAATGTTGACTACTGTATACATGCAAGTGTTTATATTTATATATACATACTAAATATACACTTTATACACACATATATTACTCAAACAATTTTTTTTTTTTATTGGATACAATTGATCACGATTAATCATTTGACAGCACTAATATTTCTAAATTACATTACATTATATGCTCCTCAAATTACATTGTATTAAGTTAAATTAAAATATAATTACCCAAATATATGACTTTTATGCATAATGATTAGTATAGCTCTGTCTTAAATTGCTACATTAAATTATATAAACTACTTATTTACTAGCATGATATCCTGCACCATGCAGTATATAAAATAATATGTATATTATAGGATAAATTATATTTTATTATTATCACTTAATTTGGTGTCCAGCTTATTCATCCATTAACCTTGCAAAAAAAAAAATCTAGAATGGTATCTGGAATTTTATATATTGTAAAATATCTCAATTATTTTATATCACTTTGGTAACACTTTAGTATAGGATATCACTATTAAATTTTTATTATCACTATTAACAATTATCTCTTATTAACTTGTTATTGCTTATTAATATGCCTATTATTAACATTTAGACTATTTATTGGTACTTTTAAATCACATATCCTGTATGACCATATTCTACATCCTATCCAAATAACTTAACTAAACAATTACCTTACTAACTATTAATAAATAGCAAATTAGGAGTTTATTGTGGTAAAAGGAATACCTAATAATTTGCTATCAGTGAGAAATTAGACCTTCAAAAAAGTGTTACCATCACTACTACTAATATCTCTTGATCACTAAATGTAGTGTACAATGTTTCATATATTCTCAGCATGCTATGTGCAGATAACATTCGCAGAAGCAGTGGCATATTAAAATGTGTGTTACTGTGACTAATTCTACCTCTCTTTCTACTTCCCCATCACAGTAATTTACTGTTTAAACCAATCGTTTACAATGGAGACATAACTTTTAAATCTGTTGTGACTGACAGGGGTTGAATGCAAACTCGCGTGCACACACAAACACAAACGCAATCATCCATAAGCGGCAGGCTAGCAGTGTGTGTCAGACTCTTGAACGTGTGAGTATGTTTGTGTGCGAGTGTGATAAGATCTCAATGATGTCAGGAGATTATGCTCTTAAAACCAGGACTAATTATAAGCTCCCTGCACTAAGCACTGGAAAAGTATTAATTAAACCATCTCATTTATCAAAACCTTTTGGCATGGGGAGCACAAAAAGGGAAAGTCAGGGAATGTGTGTGTATGTGAGAGAGAATGCAGACAGCATAGTTCTTCAGGCTAATCTAGCTAACACAACTAGCTGACAAAGCAGGCCTTTTATCAGCGTTGAAGTATAGACGAATGGTTTCGAAAGTTTGTAGCAGTAACTAATACGTAAATCAATTTATTAGACAATTTTTGTCATGCAATTTTGAATCAGTAACAAACTACAAATTGCAAGTAATCTACTCAGCTCTGACAATGTAATATGATGCTAATGTATAACATAAGGATATTTACGAATCGGTTTGGTTCTGCTAATGCTGCAGAAATTAAACACATTTAAGACTAATCTACAGATGTTAATGGTGTATAAAGGCCTATTCAAATCAATAATTACTACTATAACAACTATTAGCCTTCACATATTAATGTTCTGTTTACCATAAGCATGTGCTGCAATTTTGCAGCCTGGTCTCATAAATAATATGTATCTCTGTGCACTTTTTTTTCAACACCATTTTTATGTACCTAACTGCACGTTAATACATGAACCCTGGTACGTTTTTATCACGATGATATTGGTATGTATTGCGATGATTCAGAATTAAAATATCCATGGACTGTTGCTATAATTTAATCATGTTGAAAATATGCCCTACACCAAATCCAACCCTAAACCTACCAAAAAGTGTTAACAAATGCAAAACTGATATAAAAACACATTTGTTAATGCAGCCGTGTCATTTTAACTTCTTTTACACAGATTTGAACTGTTTTGTCGAATAGTTGCATAGGATTCAAACCGGAGCTTCTTGTCTCTCAAGTACATATCTGAGAACTTCTGAACAGTGAAAAGGAATAAAAGGTGTCAGAGTTTTACTGCTTTTAGTGCTCATTTCTTTTGGAAACTGCAGTGATATGTACTTATTGCTACATATATCCCATCTCGCTGTCTTTCCCACAAAAAGAGTACCAAGGTATGTTTATGTCATAGAACCAGGTAGCAATTTTCCATTCCATTTGTGTGTAAAAATGTGTGTTTTTATTTATTTATTTAGTTTTTGTCAGCTGGGGAAAAAAAAAGGTGTTCCCTCTTTTTATGCCAGTGTAGCTGTGGTGTGGACTCATGGAATCAGAATAATTAACAACACTTTGGTAACACTTGACATTAGGGAACACATTTATATTTGCTGCCTGTTGATAGTAAGTTGTTGTAGTAGTTATTGGGTAGCTTTAAGGGATCTCAAATATGGGCATGAATTAGTACACGCATGCTAATTAGCAAATGGCGAATAGTGTCATTCATTAGAATTATTGTTAGAATTACTGCTGTTACCAGCATGGCAGTATTCCTTTCTTGCAATTTTCTGAAGGGTTAAAAACTTAATTTGACTTTGCCTACACTTTTTAGGCCTTCCAATAATTAATCTTGCGCTTCTACTTTTCTAAGCTTGAACAGTAACCTACTGTTTGCTCTCATGTTTTAAGCTAATTCAGAGCGCGAATCATAAACGGCACATCAGAGCTTCACATCATACGTCCTGCATGAGTTCTGTACACAGTGAGTCTCATTAATGAGCCGCTTGAGTTATTCTGCCTTCATTTCAAAATGCATAAATTCATGCTTTTCATATTCTGCGCTGGAATCCCATTACGCTGTGACTGTAATATTTCGGGTATTAAGCTCAGTGACTCTGCGCGGTAATGGCTGAGAGGGGCCGTGCGCGTCACCGCTTCGGGTTACAGAACGATATTAATCAGGCTCTCCCCGAAGAAAAGACGAGCCGAGAAGAGAGAGAAGCAAGAAAGAGAAACATCAGAAAACCAATTCAGCGAACAAAGGCCCATGTGTTCCCCGGTGGCCCGGGATCGAAGAGCAAATGAAAGAGGGGAACGAGAGACAGAAAATGAAAGAATGGAGGTTTTATCAAGGTGTTGGGTGGAAAGACTTGGAGGGGTGAGGTGGAGCCATTGTGGCGCTTTGACTGAATGAGGAAACCCCGTCATTCAGGTCAATTCATTTGGAATCTTTTTTTCTCTTTATCAGGTGATTTTGTGAATAATTGAGATAGTGGGTAGAGGGCATTGTGTCAAGGGGTGTTCCCGCTCACTAGCTCTATGCTTGACTCCACCACGCAGGTAATTTGTCTAGTGTGCGTCGAAGCAGGACAGAGAATCGAGCGTAAAAGCGGGCCAGTTGGTAGTGTTTTATTGAGTCATCCTTAATTCCTAATCCTTTCTAGTACCATATTGGCATCAGGTTGATGGGCCATTCTTCATTTGCTGTGGCAAGTAGACATCAGTTTTACATACCAATAAATTGTCTAAACATTTTGTCTTTTTATGTGAAGGTATCCGTGTGGCGTATTTCCTTCAAAATGCATATTTTACAAAGTTCGAGAGATTATTTTCTGACAAAATCTGCATGTAACGAGAAAAACAGTAAGCAGTGTACAGTAACTAAACTATGACTTTGTCACACTGGTCGATGTTCCTCGTTACTTCACGTTAAAACCATATATGCAAGATAATGAGTTTATTTTAAGGGCTTGTTAGATTCATTTTACTGTGTCGTGAGTAAATCACTCTTTTGAGTCGATGCTTTTTAAAGATTTAATCAAGCAGTTGGTTCAGTATGATTTGGTTCTGAAATCTGAAGTCTGAATGTTTGGTCCAAATTTGTATTCACTGGGGATACGGGTAAGGTTAGGGACAGTTTTGGTGGTATGGGTGGGGTTATGCGCAATCATAAATGAAATGACAGAAATGAACTACAAATGTAATTACAAGCATTTTTAGTAAGATGTAAAAACATCTAATAAAATAGTAACAGTCTTTGGATCTAGGTAAATTTATACAGAATACATCTCTTGTTTTGAATAAGATCCAAAGTAATCAATATCTTTCACCCCGTTTTATTCAGTTCCATTACATAAAAGCACAAGAGTAAACAGTATCTCTCTACTTTTTACTCTTACTCCAGAGTTAAGATTATTATTAAAGTTTATTAAAATTAAGAAAGGTTTTTGGTTACTATATGAGTCTTACACAAGATTTGGAGATTTGATACTTCTATTCCAGAATTGTAAAATATAAAAATATATATACTGTAAAGCAATTTTAGAATAAACTTATCAAATCTCATACAAATTTGTAATACTTTAAATGGATGAATTTTTACTAATAACTGCAGTGGCTTATTAGCTTGCCTACTTAATGTACTGGCTGTTTATTACTTCTTCTAAAGAACATATTCTGCGTGACCATATTCTACATGTCTAATAACCTTAACCTCATTTACTTCAAAACAGTAATAAGGAATAAAGGTCTGCTTGAAAAAGCAAACTAGAGTGGAAGAGAATGCTGGGATGGATGAGGGTAGAAAAGATCTCAGATCTAGGGTTATAAGATTCTCGTGTCTCTTCTCTGAGTACTCTGAGGAAGAAACAGAGAGGGAGATCTTGCGATCTATGTTTCATTAATTTAGCATTTTTATCATTGCGCTCATCTGTCGTGTTCACGATCATGGGAGATCAAACTTGGATTAGGTTCTGAAAAAAGCCGGAGTGCACCCAGATCACAGGAATGTGTGTGTTTGTGCACGAGGGAACGTTAATCAACATCCCATGTAGCTAAAAAACATTCATGCTAATCTGATGGAAGAATGCTGATTATGCTAAGACTGATATGCTAAGGTTTACACACATCACTCCATCTGCCCCTCAAGTTTCCGCCTCGACATCTCACACTTGATGAGAAAACAAGCAATTTTATGACTAATCATTTCTTGTAGCTATAGGCCCAAGACGCTCTCCGCAAAACACACGGCAGTTTAATTAGGATTGTGTGTGTGCGTGTGACTGATTTTCTTACTCGTATTTATTTTTCAGTCTCTGTAAATTACAATGAAATGTACACCACCTCCAGCTATCCCTCTGCTTCGTTTTCAAATGCTTTTTCTTTTCCAAATTAAAAAAAAAATATATATAACGCTATCCGCACCTCAAATGTTTTAAAAAGCTTCCAATTCATGCTGTCGATAATGCAGAAAGATTCCGCTTAATTAAACTTGTATAGGCAGAGCAAAGTTTAAAGAGAGAGGCGAAATTCACTCATGTCATGCTAGGAAAATGTGCAAATTATCAAATACAAATTAATTAATGTTTTGAGCCCATGTTCGGAGCAATGAATTGCATTTAGGAAATTAAAAAGATAGGAGCTGCTCAGCCTTGCTTCGCTAGTGTGTAATTTATTACTGCTAAGTTCAAAAAACAAAATAAAACCATGTCACAAACACAGCCCGGCTAATGTCGGAATGATTTTTATAATAGCTATACCCTAAAACACTCGTCTCTGCTGGGTTTTAATTAAAAGAAAGATGGAAATATGCACACGTGAGATGATATACATCACTCTTTGACATCTGAGGGCGAATGACCCTACTCTTCTCATTCTTTCAGCAAATTTACAATTAATCAAATGCTCGTTTCTTAAATTATTTTTGAGACATGGCAAAAAGCATATTTCACAGTTTTACCCTCCATTTGTTTTAAAAAATAGTAACATTTCAGCCTTGAAAGTAGTCTGATATTGTCACGTTGAGAGAGTCGAAGAGACGTTCGAATTTAAATGCAAGCTGTTTAATCCAACATAGAGCAAACAATATACACAGTTCAGAGTTATCACCAGGAGTTGCGGCATCCGAGAGTTATCACCAGGAGTTGCGGCATCCGGGGCTAATCAAAAGAGTCATCAAAGTCCATGCGTGAGTCAGGCGAGGC
>JAUMHG010000058.1:1833990-1862772 GCA_032359395.1 Enteromius anoplus | reverse complement strand
CAATTCAGATGACTAAAATATGACTAAAACTAAATGTCATTTTAGTCAAAAGACTAAAGACTGAGACTAAAATAAAATTTGCTGTCAAAATTAACACTGGTTTGAAGTGAAGTCCCGAAAAATTTTCGTTTTGAGGGCTGTCTAACCCCTCCCCTTCTCCCTACCCCTCCAACCAAAAGAGAATTGAGACAACCCTACCTCTACACGTGAACACGCCAAACGGATGGGTAGGGGAAAGTGTAGGGGAAAGGGGTAAAATTGGGATTGGGCCTTTGTCCAACACTTTTATTCAACTAACTTATTCTATGAATAAAAATGCATTTTTTTTCTCTAATTATAGAGGCAGACTAATTTGAGTTTTTTTGCCTAAAACTTGTTGCACCAAAATAATTAATTTATAATAATATTCCTCAACCATCTGTTATTGTTTGGCCAAACAGAACATACCTTCAGTTGGTGTGTTGGAGTGGTAAGGATGCAACAAAAAAAGCAATGTTTTGATGTTACCACATAATCAACACTTTTCAAGTAATTTCAATCTGTCTTATATTTTATCTCTTTGTATTATGCTGAGCTAGGAGAAAGTATTTTAACTTTGATAAAATCTGCACGTCACCATCTTTCACCGCTGTTTTAACATTCACACAGATTATGAATGTTATGCTCTATGGAGCATATGATATTTTGGAGTGTCTGTTATGGCCCCTAGGTCTCAGTGAACTCAGAGATGGGTCAAAACGTCCAGTCATGTCCACCTCACCATGGTAACAGTGGGGAAAGCCTCAACCTTGCCATAGCAACCCTGAGACGCAACGGTTCACCTGCCGCAACTTGTCACCACGGCAAAAACACAAAAACATAAACACATGAGTAACTGAATAACCGAGAGAGTGTGACAGAGTGTTATTTACACATCTATTGCTCAGCCAAGAGTCACTTTGTTCCTGGTGTGGTAATGACTCAACGCTCAGTTTTCATAAATGTTGTTTTGTCAGTCACCTTTAACTTTTGACCTGAAGCAATGAAACATCAGCACCATCTCTCAGTGGGCGCACAGAGTGGACTTCCAAGGGTATTCAGTCATCTTAATTGAGATTTTAAATCACAGGGAGCATGTTTGGTCCAGAAAGCACTGCAAGCAGAATATATGTACGTTTAGTGCTTTAAAGCAAGTAGAAGATTGTTATAAAGACAACACAAAACAAAGCATAAATATTTTCTCATTAAAAATACTAGGGATGCTCCGATCTATAATGTGTGTTTTGTCAGTAAATGCGGTCCTGTAATAAGCGCTAAATGCCATTAGGTGCATTATTTCACATTCAGCCGTATATACTACACACTACCGTTGTTCATTGACGAGGTGTGCGAAACCATGTTCATTATCAGCGTGGATTTGCGCTGCCCATAAGTGAACAACAACAGTGTGTAATATATACGGCTGAATGTGAAATCACGCACCTGATGGCATTTAGCAGTTATTACAGGACCACGTTTACTGACAAAATGCGCAAACAGATCGGCCGATCATGATCGGAGCAAAAATACCAAAATATATCATATCACTAAAATTTGAGGTTTCAAGTATGGCAAATTGTATTTTAACAACAAATATTGTATTGCTGAGAGCAGCCTCAAATCATGGCCAAATCTTCTATAATTCGCTGCTGACTAATGCATAGTGGTTAAATATGACAATTGGGGTAAATCTGAAGAGTTAATTTGCAAAAAATGATAAACGTTCCTCTCCACATGTAGCGTGATCTGACCCGTAAACATGTTTTGTCAAAAAAGCTGTTCTTGTCCACTTGGAATGCCTTGTGAATTCACGTTGTACTGCTAAAGCCCAAAAACGCCTTTGCTGTTTTGGAACAAAAGCCGTTAAGTCCATTTTAGCGAATCGGCGCACTGTATTCAGGTCAGGTGACAAGCCTACTTTCACTTTAAATAGATGTTCTAGCTGAGAGGAGTTTCATCAAAGCTGACTAAAAGTGATCAAGGATAGTTACTTTCAACAAACTTGAACCCGTGATATCTTTTACAGGGCGCAAAAAGGAAAATAAGAGTTATTGTTTTTTTTTTTTTTTTACTTCATTTGTTCCACAGCAAATAGTTGTGGCTGAGGGCAAAATCTTATCACATTATTTTCTATATAAATATAACTAGCCGAATTGCACTGTAGCCCTATTCAGACGGCACTAGTTTTCTAAACTATGTTTGAGTTTCGATCGTTATCACACGTCGTCCGTGATTTTCAGGTACCATATCTGACGGGACTAACATCTCCGTGTTTATTACAGAGGTGAGAGGGTCTGTTTTGTACATCTGGGCGGCACAGAGATCACGCGCTCTGTATGCGTGCATTGCTATAGTCATTCAGATTGATTACAATCAGTTTTGGTTGTAACGCGGTACAAAGTAACTGCAGCCGGCCCAGTACCCGAAACAGGTGAATCAATAATTCCAAAACAACTGAATGAATCACTCGCACAAGACGACTCGTTCTTCCCGAGTCACTTCGTTCAAGAACGATCCATCACTAGACAAAAAATGGAAAAACGGGGAAAAATGGAAGCGTCCACAACGGCTAGCTCTTTTTCAGAGGAAGGTTCCCAGCAACAGAAAGCTATTTTTGACGGGTGGAGATTTAGTCTTTTTTTTTTATACGTTCAACGGAAGGAAAATAACTTGACGTTGAACTGCACACTCTGCCCAGGGAGAAAGCTGCTCTCCGCCGATTGTAACTCTACCTCTTTACCTTAATATGGTCAATTTATAATTATAATTATAATTACAATTAACTATCAAATTGATTGTTTGCAGTAGACAGTGTTTGTTAAACATTGAGGAAGTTAATATATATTTGGACTTGTTATAAATTGACAATCAAATTGATTGATTGTTTGCACCAGACGGTGTTTGTTAAAACGGTGTTTATTTGTAGTAAACACATGTTTAACTTTGATAATTAAAACATATGTAACCGAGTGCAGAAATGAACGCAAGTAATCTTACCTGATACTGATATTACAATAGACAGTGTTAGCAGTTTATGTGATCTGGCTCTTTATTTGTATTCATTTATTTATTTTATATATCAAAATGTATTAAACGTGCGTGTGGAAAGAGGATCTACGGCATATCGCGTTTTGTCCAAAACGCACAAGGAAACGTGTTCTGAAAAAGAATATCACAGACATCGCAGACAGATTTTGAGAGAGAAAAACACAGACATGGAAGATTCGGATGGGTCTAAAATCACCAAGTACGTCTGTGAAACAAAACATTCTGTAACGACCCCCTGTAAAACTAGTCCCGTCCGAATAGGGCTTTACTTTTAGTCATTATTTTGGTAGCACTCATATTCTGAATGCCTTTGGCAGAATTCAAATGAGCCATTTTTATCTAGATTAATCTAGATTAATTTCAAAATGAATCCTGATTAATCTAGATAAAAAATAAATAAATCTATGCCCACCCCTAATATATATCTCTCTATATATATATATAAATTCAATGCTGTATATTAGAGTGTTACCTTTGTACTTTTGACTGAATTTTTTAGCAACTTGATGACTGTTGTTGTTTTTTGAATATTATTATTCAGTAAATAATATTTTATTTAAATTACAGTATTGTTGGTTGTTGTTTTTTTTATTGTGGTGATTGTAGTTACATTGTTCTGCTATTCGATTTTTTATGAGTGAGCCAGCAGCAGTGAAAACTTGTATAATGCAAGAAACTGATACAAGGGTTGTTAACAGGGATTTTATTATTATTTTTAAACAATAGCTATGTAAAATTCAGCCAACAAATGCAGCACTGACATCGCGAATCCCTCTTAACAGATAAAAGGACCGTACAACAAAGATATCGCTTTCCTGAGCATTCATTCAAACTAGTTTTTATTGTGAATATGAGATTTAGCTGAAGAATGAATGCTGTATCAGATTCTGGTAATCACACTTGCTCAGTCCATCTCTCTCTCATAAGACTTGAATCTACATAATACAATGAGCTTTTAATATAGCCTACATTAAGCCTTTGATGAAATAACTGTTTCATTTATGAAAAACTACCTTTTTTCTCGAAAGCCTACGCTATGCTTTCTGTATATTATGTATGTTACAGTGTTCTTAGATTTCAGGTTACTGTTCCTGCATCAGTGAAAGTGTGTGAACGCTCTGAGGGTTCTTTCCTTGGCACCATTTCACAGTGAAACTGATCTGAGAAGAGCATCTGGGGCATTATCAGAAAGATCTGTTCTGCATCCTGGTCCCAGAACAGTGTTTGGGGCCCTTTCAGAGATCTGGGGCCTCTGGAGAGACTCATCTCAGAATGGTTCCTCTCTCTTTCTCCATATGGCCACTACAGAATGATCCAAAACACTTTTTAAAGAGACTTAAAAAGTGTGAGAGAAAGAGTGGGGGGGGACTGAAAGGGAGAAAGAATGCTGTGGAGTTTACAGTTTGAGGACATTGAGAAGTCTTTTTGAAATCAAATCTCTTGGCCAGCAAAAACGTTTGTGAAAGCCGAGTTTGTTTTGTGAATTAGGATGAATAAGTGTGTAAAGTACACTGCTTTTCTCTGTACACAGATGGTATGTGCTCGCAGGGTAATGGCACATGGCATGTGTAAGTGTGTGTGAGATAGTGACGATCGTAGATTTGGCTCTATCAGGGTCGGCCGCATTCCAATCTCCGTGGAGACCCTAGAGCAATGACATCATTAGTGGGGGTGGTTCTAACACATTCTATTTAAACGCAGACGTGCTAATTGGCTTGGCAATAGCTTCAGTCATTTCTCTTTTCCAGCCCCCTGTGACCGCCAAAGTATTCAGACATCAGTGTTAACCACCTACACATGATGGCGCGCACCTCTTTTTCTTGTTCTACCTTTTAAACATCGATGACAGGCACACCTCCAGAGAGCTGGCAGATGTTTTTTTTTTTTTTTTTTTTACCTGGTTTCCTGCTTGTTAACGTAAGGAGAAGATTTTGCTTTATATAGCTTGTCTTTGAAACTTGCGGGTAGGTGGGGTTGGTGAAATGTGTGCCGCTGTTTGATGATGCAGGTCAAAATTGGATGTCATGGGCAGTTTGTGTGGATGGACAGCTGGATCGTGTATTATGTGTCCCTCAGGGGTCATGGGCTCTGTTATGGGGGTCCGGATAATCCGTGCATGCAGGAGGAAGAAGATGGGAGTGGGTGGGGGTGGTTGTGCAGACGGGAGAGGGATAAGAATCCATCTTGGAGGTTTTAGGACATGGCTGTCGATGTGTCTCTGACAATAATTCCTGAGATGGAAAGAAAGAGACCTCTTTACTAACTGAATGAAAATTAAGTATTGAAACCAGCAGGGGGAAACAAAATAGTGAGGTAAAGCAATGAGTAAAATGAAAGTTAGGGCAGTGCCTTTAAAATATCCTGAACCACCAAATGTCAGGACCTTCCTAAACTATAAATGCATTTATATTGTTCACACACACAAAAAAACAAAAAAAACGGGTGACAATGATGCTTTTAACTAATTTTTTTTCCCTTCAATAAATTCTTAATTTGCTGTTTATTAATAGTGTAGTACTTCTTAAGTAAGGGTTAAATTAGGTATTGGCTAGGGTTAGGGATGTACAATAAGGTATTCGTATGTGCTTAATTAGCACTAATAAAAAGCTAATGCTGCTTACTTCCCTACTATATAGTATGTGAAAAACAGTATGCGAGGCGAGTAGTATGTCCGAATTCATAGCATACAAAATTCAGTAGGCGAGAAGTACCCGGATGACCTACTGCTTCCGCCCGAATTCTATAGTAGGCATACCATGGACGCTTTCCTATCCCATGAGGCTCTGGGAGAGGAGGCGTCATATCCTAAAAATGGCGGAAAGTTGAGACGCGGCTCATTTCAAGTGTACGTACCTCAGGAAAAAAAAAAGTAGTTTATTGTGATTAAAGTACACTTGTTTAACACTATTGAAATAAACGTAAGACTTTTTTAAAGTTTAAATTGTTGCACTGTTGTGACGATGCGTGACACGTGAAACATCAATATGGCGGATGTAGTACGTCTGAATTCCATTCATACTACCCACATGCATACTATATGGAATGTACTGTTTCTACTGTAGTACGTTCAATTTTAAATGTAGTGCCTACTTAAGCTGTATGCGATTTTGGACGCAGCTTAATATTCTAGTATTATGCATGCTGATAAGCAATACACAATAGGTGTAAATGTAAAATAAAAAATAAAGGAAGTACCTACAGTACATAAATACACACAAATACAGCATTTATTTTAAAAATTTATATATTTACACATTTTTGCATGTTTATATTTATATATTTTATTTTATTAAGTACATTTAATATATTTAAACATAATTTTTCTGAAATATGTGCATGCATGTGTGTGTATTTACACAGCACACATATACATTGTGTAAACAAAAACTTTTATTTTGGGTGTGGATCACGATTAATTGTTTGGCAGCACTAGAATGACGTACTTTATATGAAAATATTATGGGGGGAAAGTAGGTTATACTATTATTGTGTAATTACACAAATATGTGCATGAATAAATATACAAATACTAATATGCAAAATAGGGTTTGGTTTTAGCATTAGTTACTTGCATAATTATCCATAATTTCTGTTACTGCTATATTAAGAACATTTAACATTTAACTATTAACATCTAACTATTGATACTTATTATATGGTTAGGGTTACTTATGCTTTTTTTTGTTTTTTTTTGTTATTATGATAGCAAGCACATGTAACGTTTAACAAGGACACTTTAAAATAAAATGTTACCATATTCTCTTTCAGCTTTAAAACGGAGCCCCTGGTACCTGCTTTCAACAGTTTACATAAAATTTGCACAGTGTGCCAGAACGGAACAGCTATCTTTTAATGCAGTGGCATCACTCTCTCTTGAACATGGACAGGCGATCAAAGGCGCTATGATTGAAATTCACAGAAATAGAGGTAAGTGTTTTATCTCTAAAGTTTCGTACCTGTTTGTCAAACACATCTATGTTTCTTGGATACAGCCACTTCAGAAGTCTCTATAAGTCCATGCCTTAAGTACCTTTTAAAGGTTATCTTAATTACATAATAATGTAATCATACCCAAAACCAGCAGGTAAGCGAGTAAGAGCTTTACCAAACCCACAATTAATGCAATAACATTGATAAAGGTCAGCAGAAGCATATGGTGCCTTATCCACAGCCTCGCAACCTACCCCTAAGCATGTCTCAAGACCACAGACCTCCTTTAGTACCCTTTCTCCATGCTATCCTGACTAACCCTGAGGCTCGACCCATCTGTGGATCTCCCTGCCAGGCCATAACATAACCCAGAACCCCCTGGCACTACCAGGTGGCACCCAATATGGCAGCTTCCCCCAGCCCACCCATTTTAGCCTCTGGAAATTCAGGCCATGATACTGAGCATGGCATATATCAGCAATCACATCAAGGTCCTAGTTTTGGCTTGTAATTGATACTTGGGTAACCATAAGTGGGGGTTTCAAATGATTTCCGAGCATTTTTGTTGTTACCCTCCTTATTTTGTTGCTTGATTGGTTCTCTGACATTTTTTTGCTGAAAGCACACAAGCAAGAAACCACCACTATAATGGTATATTTCAGAACAATATTCACAATTCTTGTCACCCCCACTCTATGTTCGCATTTTAATTGCGTCAAAGCATTCTTTCTGTTTCTTTCTCCCTCACACATCTAAAAAAACATGTCTGTGTGAGGGTGTTGATTAGGAAGGTAAAAATACAACATGTAGGATTTTATGCTAATTAGCCTTTAAACCTTGCTCACGTCAGCGAGAGTTCGTAATTAGCACGTTCGGAGGGAAGTGGCGAAAAGCTTGGGTGGCGAGATTGGCTAATCTGAATGAAATTAGCAGTGTGAAAATCAAGACGTTTCAATTTTTCCTCCTACCCGCACCTGTTTGCTATGGACAGGAGACGATTTTCCCACTCGACTGAAATCTCACAGAACCCTTGGAGGGCTCAACATGGGGCTTTTCTCTCAGATTTCTGCTTGTTTCTTCAACATATATTTTCTTCTTGGTTTCCATGGAGGAAAAGGAACTGACTGGTGCATTTCATGCTAAGCCATTTTTGTTCTAGTGTTGCAAATTGTACTTAGCAGCTAATTAGCCACTGGCAAATTTGAAGCGCACGTGTACACTCAGTATCTTGACGTCAAATTTGACTTGTTGGTTCAAACATTTCCCTTATGCAAGCAAAGATTTTTGTGTCTCTGACGAATACAATTAGCAATGTCAGTGTCAATTAGCAAACTGTACTTACCTGCTAACTGTTAGCTTTGTGCAGCCATAAAGTGTATTTCTACACACAGGATCACCGTCAGCTTTGACACATTGGTTTGAGAATCTCCTTAAATAAGCAAGATTTTTTTTCCCCGTATTTAAGCAAGTATTTATTTTTGGTCATGACAAACCATGATGTAGTTGCACGCTAAGTGTACTGACTGTTGGGAGTGTGTGTACACAACCACCCTACAATGATAAAGATCCACCCAGTAGTTTTATTTTAAGTTAATAAAAATGAATTGCCCCTTTTGAAATCAAGCCGTTCTCAAATACATGTCGGTGTGGTGTCACACCCACAGAGGCCACTCCCACAATAGTGGGACTGACTGAACTGGTGTCTTATCTCATATCTCAGACCCACCCTAAGTGAGTTGTCATAAGACAGAGATCCAGAGATAAGCAAGACTCCTAAGCGATTGAGGTGTTTTGTTACGTTTACGTAACGTTACGTTTGGTCCTAAAGGAAAACGCCCCCTTGATCAACCGAAATGCGTTTATGTTCGCGCAAATCATTCATGATCCAGCCTCACCTACAGAAGCAGTGAGTATAAAGTCTTTTAATGAATCATTGCAAATGCCCTTTCCTAAGAATGTGCTAACTAGCAAGTTTCACTATGAATACAGCTAAAAAAGATCCTCCGAGTGTACCTCGGAAAAGAGGGGCGGGGTCAGCGGAGCTCATGAAGATTTAAAGGGGAAGTTCACAGAATGATTTTTAAAAGAGCTGTTTATGACAGGGTAAAATTTGCGTTTTTTTACACTATCTTTGAGAAATTTTAAAACAAATTATATTAAGACCCTAAAGAATCATATTAGCTTATATCAGCTGCCAGTAGTAACTGTAGCAGAATTACCATCAACTGATCTGTTCATTCAGCGAACTTATAGTGTAAGTTCATATAAACTATAAAATATAAAAGAAAAGGGACATGTATTTGCAAGGCAGAATCAGAAACTCATGTAATTTGTGCAAATGTTTTATTTACTTTACGTTAAACTCACATAACTAAACACACAAGAATAAATACACTCACACATGGGGTAAGTGAGAAGAAGGCTTAAGGGTAAACCATTAGGACAAGTTATGAAAAGAGTCAGTTGACCACGTGTAAAATCATCAGTGCTGTTAATAACAGGTTTTTTAACTAATACTAAACCTCTGTTTCGTTTAGTTATATGTACTTGCCTTGCCTCTTTGGTGAGGGTCAGATGCAGTCTCAAAGTCCTGATGGTTCCAAGGTTTTGGATTGGCAATCAGGTTCTTCCTGGTTTGAAGAGCTATGAATTCCAAAAGATGTCCTGACTCTGTTGATTGGTAGATGAAAGAAGAGCTGGGAGAGAGATCTGTCACAATCCGTGGATCTTGAGTAAATTAAAAATCAAAACCGCTAAGGCCTAGCTCAAAACTTAAGTATTGCCGTGGACCTAAATCCTCATCTTAGTGTCTCAAAAGACTGCAGACTGCGCTGCATCTAGGCCCACCCAATGCGGTTGCATCGGTCCCGGGGGCTTAGCCAAGAAACGAGAGAGAGTGGGGGTCCAGCATCCAGAAAAATCAAAAAAGCGAGGCGGGTCACCGCTTGTGGGTCAAAGAGCCAATAGTGTGCTGTTGCTTCAGATGGAACTTTAATGGCTCTTTGTTTCTAAGCATGGTAATTTGCATATGCACTGGATTGGAGGTTGATACAAATTAGAAAGGATACACTGAGTGTTGCAAAGATATCCATATATAACATACACTCTCAATTAGATTGTCTGAAGACGAGTCCTTAAATACCAAACACGAAATCTGTTGATTTTATGTTAGGTGATATTAGCTAGTGATCTATCATAAACATACATGAAACAATATACCATACACAAGACAATATACAAGGACATTAACAATATACACAGTAACCTGAAGGAGATGTGTTCACTCAAAGAAAGTTTTCCTGTGAATTAATTTAGGGAAAGGTCCATTGTCTTTTCAACAGGGAGAACTAGTCAAAGTTGCTTAGTTCACATTCCCTCCAGCAATAAGCTAGTGTTATCAATCGGTTGCCATGGAATCAGAGGCCTGTTTTGCCTTCCTGAGGTGTTATCTGCCTTTCGGGGGAAGGCTCCACAAACCCTCATAGTTGCAGTTTGAGTTACCCTTTGGGCTGGCTAAAGCGGTTTTAAAGATTATTTGTTAAATGTAACAAATAGTTTGTGCCTGATTGGTTCCAATGCTACAACACTGTGTAGTTCAGCTTGAAGTCATCTAATATAATGCCTCTGGCCCAAAAGAAGCAACATGAACGTTTGACACAAAAATGAAAACATCAACAAAAACACTGGCCACATATACTACTACATTTTTACAAACATAACACCAGGAGCCACAGAGTTCTTTTCCGTACAGTGATGTTGTAATATTTATGAAAATAAGATGAGTGAACAGCACATTTTTGTACTTACTGGAAAAGTTAGCCTGGTAGTTTCACGGCAAAAAAAAACGGCTAATGACCTGCATTTTCGAATTCCGTATCTTGACGTGATTAAACATCTCATTTCGAATATTCTCTTCATATGGTGAATATATTTGGGATTGAATTAATATTTCATGCTTGGCCAATTTTGTAGCTATGCAGGAAACTGTGCTTAGCAGTCAATTGTTAGCCATCTGTAGATAAAATGTAGCCTACAATCTTACATTCAGTGTCTCGTTTGAAAATTCTATTGATATGCTGAAAATATTTGGGATTGACTGAATATTTTATGCTTAGCCGCTTTGTTGCTGTGCTGCAGACTATATTTAGCAGCTAACTGTTAGTCATAGATATAATATAGCCTACATTTTTCACATTTTCACATTCAGTATCTCGATGGGTCCCACTTTATATTAAGTGTCCCTAATACCTACGTACTTACTTAGTAACTAGATGTGTATCTTGTATGTAACCACAGTGTAAGTACACATTGCTACATACTGTAGTATCTACAGCTGTTATATTGTTGTTACCAATGTCCTGTTACACATTTGTGCTTACACACACCATTCTGAGGGTTGTTACATGTGTGAAGTTACAGAAATGTCACAGCTGTAGATACTATGTACCGGTGTGTACTTACACTGTGGTTACATACTACATACACATCTAGTTACTATGGAAGTACTAGTATTAGGGACACTTAATATAAAGTGGGACCTTTTTTTTCACCATGTGCCAAAGTGGCTAATCGTCAACATTCTGTGTCATGATGTCAAGTCTGACTTCCTGGTTTGAACTAGTGAAGATATCTGTGATTGAGTGAAGCATTTCATGCTAGGCTGTATCTGTTGTTATGTTGTGAGCTAGTTAGAAGCTATTCATAAGCTCACATGAGATCTTCCAGGCATTTCATAACCAAGAATCTACACAATTTCACCTTTTTTTTTTTCTCTCTCTCTCTCCCGTCCCAGGCTTGTGCTGTCCCTTGTCCTCTTGTCGGATGTGAAGTGTCCACTCTGTCTCCAAGAGAACTGTGGTTAGGTGGAGTGTAGTCAGTGCCCAAGAGAGTTACAGTGTGGGCGAATGACGACTGTGGAGAGTATCTGAGCTCAATTTGAGTGAATTTTCTCTCTCTGTCTCGCCATCTCACCCTCATTTTTTTTCTGATTGTTCTCTTTGTCCCCAGAGGAACCTAATTTAGGATATTTTACCGAACAGAATTGTGGGTTCCCGTAGGGCCGGTCTGACAGAATACCCAGACAGGTGCAAATTAAAGAGGGAAGGACAATAGCAGAGGTGAGAGAAAAAGAAAAGGAGAGAGACAGTGGCAGCCTCAATAAAACATATGGAGAGGAAAAAAAGGTCCACCTACTCCAATGCATCTAGTTATTGCTGAAGACATTTTGTTCTGTGCTTTAGTTTTGTTCCTTTTAGTTCAATTTTACTTCGCTCATTTGCAGCGCTGTGGTTGTGAATGTGCATTTTGGTTTTATAGATTGCTTTTGTTGTTTGTCAGAGTGTGTACATGTGTGTGTGTGTGAGTGAGTGAGTCTGTAACAGGTGTTTATCTGTTGCTGATGCTGTTGTTTCTGGTCTTTATTTCGGGGAGAGCTGTTGTCTCGCCTGATCATTTGATTTAATTACAGGAGAGAACAGAAGAAGCCTGTCGTAATTAGCTGATTTGAGAAAATGCTCTAATCCATGCAGGTGCTTTCTGCCTGCGATAAACACATGCATTCATAAACATTAGAAATGGGAGAAAATGCTTGTTATTTTTTTGATACATATCTATCTATCTATCTTGATTTACCTTGTGGAACTGGAGCAGAATGTTCTATATTACATCTAGCTTACACAATTCATGCCTCCTCGTCAATGATTTAATCCAATGAGATTTTAGTGTGGGAGGGGCAATTTATTGTTTCACTGATCTTTTATTATAATAACAAATTATACAGTAGCATTTACTTATGTAATGATGCAAATGATGGCGGAAAAAAGCTTCTTTTAAATGCCTGCTTAGCTAACAAGTTTATTTATTATATTTTTTTCCAACTTTATATTAAGTGGCTGGAACTACAATATAATACTAATAATAAGTCCAGTGCACTTATTGTATTCATATTTTGTTGCAAAACAACAAAATATGTTGTTTTGGGGGGTTAAGGTGCAAGAGATGGGTCAACATGTTATTATAAAAATTAGTTACAGATGTAATTACATGCAGTTTATATATATATATATATATATATATATATATATATACATGTAGAAATATGTATGTGTACAATACATGCATTGTATTAAATTATTCATTTAAATGTACATCGTAGTGAAGGCCATCTAATAATAATAATATTAATAATAAAAGATTATTTATATAATAAGTCATTTTAAGTGAGAACAGCATAAGCGTAAAAATAACCATGATATCCGGAGGAAAAAAAATCCATTGAAGATGTGTAAACTGCATTTTGCTGTCATTCTCTTTCTGTAAAGAGTAACCTGTGTGTGTTTGTGTGAGGGTTACTTGGGGCCAGCGGGGAGCTATTTTATAGATTATCCATCTCTAGAAGCTTATGGTCCAATAACGCAGTCTACAGTAGCCCTGGGCTCGTGTACAATAGGAAGGGGAAATGGTGCCTGACGCGAACAGCCTGTTTCGTACCAGATGGAGGGGTCAGTTACGCAGCTTGAAAAAAACCCTGTTTTGCTGTATTGCACCTCCCCAGGGGAGTGTGTGTGTGTGAGAGAGAAATATTTAATAAATGTGTGTGCTGCCTCTGTGTTTCCAATTAAATGCTTGAAATGAAAGATTCCAGCTTTACAGCTGATTTTTTGCCTGCATGTATGTATGTGCGTGTGTGTGCGCCTGCCCTTGGTGCACGAGGTGTACAGTTGTTATAGCGCAAAGAATCTTTGAGCTTTATTGACGTGGTCCTTATGGAGTGATTCATTTCACTGCATACTCAGTTGTGCACAGCTGTGCACATGAGAAACGATACTATTAGCACAGAGGTTTGTTCAAAAAATCTATAAAGCATGTATTTATATTGTTATTAAGTTATTCTTAGTGCATTATTTGCAAGAGCAAATATTTAATAATTTTAAAATGTAGTTGAGAAAAAAAACAGCTTGTATTTCTATTGATTTTATGTTTTATTTTTATAAAAAAAAAAAAAAATCATACGGTCAAGTGATTTAACCAATAAGTAAAAAGAATATAATTGTTTGTGTGCACATTTAAATCATTATTGATAGATGATAGATTCTCTGCTATATTAAAATAAACAGTCAAAAAATGTGTGTGAGAGATTATTTACTTTTACATGGGTTTGTGTGAGCTCGTGTGTGTGTGATGGATTGAAAGGGTCTATAAGAGGATAGACCCCCTGTAGGAATATTGATCTCCGCAGGTCTCTGCCTCTGGACCCCCCACGCGGGTCTTTTGACTGACTTCAGGAGTCCAGCTCCGGCTAACAAAGAGCCCTACACCAACTCTAGACACACTGTGACCCTTTTACCCCCCCTGCTGCCCCCACACCAAGAGCCCCACCGCTGAGAGTTAAAAAGCCCCCCGCTATGCTCTGACATTTCATTCAGCAGGAATTAGAGAGGTCTGAACTTCCCTTACGCTCCCTTGCACACACACACACGCTCTTATGACAGTGTATTATTTTGCTCTATTACAAGGTGTAGTTTTTTACACTGCAGCACAGACTCTTCCACACTTTTATCATATCAGAAAGATAGAATGCTTTTATTGTATCAGATTGTAATAGTATGTATTAGAAACATGTTATTTAATTTATTTTAAATAATAGTGTAAGTGACACATAATGATGCTATTATTTAATATTATTTTTATTTTATTCGATTTGGCTATATGTTATATTCTCCATTGGGAACACGCTGACATAATTTTATACAATATTATCCACATTTCACACATGGTACTCAAAGTATAATTATGTATGGGTGTAATTAAGCTTACATTAATTACTTGTTTTTTGATCAACTTCTTTTTTTAATAATTTAATTGAATTAATTACATTGTTTGCCTGTTTCGACTGGAAGTGTTTAGCTTTTCTCATGCAACACTTTTATTTAAAATTATTTCATTTTACGGGCTTAAATGTCCATTCTTTTATTTTTAGTGCGCCACTTGACATTTGGCATATCTTGCATTTGTGTATTTGCAGTTTCCCAGTTGATTGCGGATAACTGCGAAGTTAATATGCCTTCATTACAAGTCACATTTCTGATCACACGTTGCTATATGTGTTTTGCATGTGTATTTGTGTACGTGTTTTACACCCTCGTACAGCAGCTGACGCATATTTGTCTATGAGCGTTCTCCTCCACTCTGCGTTGCCATAGAAACAGCTATGAGGCCTATGTTTGGCGAAATGTCTGTGAATCATATGCTCTCTTCTGATTGGTCACCATTTCCTAAAGTGAGCGTTGCATGGCTGACAAACAAACTCTTTAATTGACTAATCAAAGCCAGCTTGGATAGAGATCGCGAGGATATGAACACGAATTTGAACACAGTCTTGCTTGTGTTTACTGGGCTTTAATGGTTTTTAAAGTTTCCACATCAATTATCTCCACTAATAGATGGTTATGGCCATATGGCAGCATGCTAATAAACATCTACCATTCCAAGAACCCCAACAACAATGATTTTATTAAAAATCGAATTATAAATTCTCATAGGGCCTTTCAGTAAGTGATTAATGGCTATTCACAAAAAGGATGATTACTCTATAACCAGTTGGGGTAGATTATTCAGAAATCATAGTCTGTTATCACTTTAAGAAAAAATTTTGTTAACATATGTGATCTACATTGTACATATTATGTAATGCAGGATGACTTCTTGTATGATTACTTACCACTATAGACCTGATTCGTTTATCACATAGACTTGAAAGTGATTGTAATAAAAGAGAGCGAGAGAGAAGGAACATATATCAAATTCTTTATCAATAAACCTTAATAAGCATGAAAATATCGCATGGCTAAATTCTTCCAGGTTAAATATATTTTTGTAAATTTTTTAAATGAATAATTAGTGAAGTATATGATATTATGAAGACATAGTATTTCACAGCTATACACTGGCAGGGTTAAGTAACTTGAAATTATATAATATTATTCATCTCATGGTTTATTTTATTTTTTATTTTTTTTATTATTGAGCACAATAAAACATAGACAAACAGCAACACAGCATAGATAGAGTCAAGTCACAAATACTGTATATACAGAATATACCTTTACACCAACGAGACACAAAGTGGGAGGAGACAAAAATAGGACAAAGCAAAGTACAAAAAACAGAAAAAAAAAGAAATGTTTGTGTGTATGGGTATGGTTGTATACATTAGATTCGTGAGTTGTAATAATGACCATTGTAATGGTATTATAATACAATGATAAACAGCAAAAGAAGCAGTAGATGTCAAATCTTAGGAAAATAGGACAGATCTAAGATCCAATAATGGCTATGACAGATGACTTCCTACCTTTAACGTACCAGAACAGATAACCAGCAGGAACCTTATTAGAAATGTGATAATATAATGAGACCAGTAGTGAACACAGAGATGGAAGCAGTGGAAGTATCGATGACTATAATAGTTATAGTATAATATTATATAATAAGAAATAGAGAGTTGTTGGGATTATTTATTGCTAGTTAAAGCCAATGATATTTCCCATCCCCTTAGGTCCAGCAGCCGCCCCATCCCTGTCAGCGAGCGCATCCATCACACCCATCTGCACAGACCCCAACAGCATCCCCACTCCACCCTGTCCCTCCACTTTGTTTCTCACCCTGCCAATGACCCGACTCCACTCCTACATCAGCGAATGCCATTATATATGATGGTCCACCTCACCATACACTCTCAGAATGGGCTCCCTCATTCTGTGCGTGGTCGGTAGGGTGACCGCAGAACAAACTGGCCGTAGTCCTGGTGTTCACCAGTCAGCTCCCCAACCAAAGACACCCCATCCAGACCAGTTCTAATTTCAATTTATCCATAAGACGGGGCAAGGCTGGTGGAAGTAGTACATGGAGGGAACAGGTCACCCCAACCAAGACGCACACATAGAGCACATGCCGACCAGATGCGCCAATGAGTCTCACCGACAGGGACAAAGCCGCCGCAACACCCAGAAAGCGTATGGGCCATCCAAGTTTAATACCTAACATACATACGACCACTACCTCCAACCTGCTAGCCTCTAATAATAATAATAATAACAACATAAGTAGTATTAATATTAATAATAATTAGCCAGATAAAAAAAAAAATATATATATATAAATAAATAAATAAATAAATAAATAAATTGTCATCATAGTCATCATGGTCAGTTATCATACAGCTTTCATATAATTACAATTTCATTGTTTGTATTTGTATATCATAAAATGTATTCGGGGTATCAATTATAAATTTTCATACTTGGGGCATCAGCTCAACAGCTAGTTTTATTCAATATTTAATGGTGACAGCAGAGGGCTGAAGGTTATATTAAATTTGAGTAACTGGTTTTGTGTTCTTGATGTATGTTTTTCTTGTATGACATGTTCCCTTAATAGATGTATCCATTGTGTAACTGAGATTTTGCATTTATTTTTCCAGTTAAGAAATATAGTTTTTTTGGCGATAGCTAGAGACATGAGTAAGGTAACTGGGTGTTTAAAGGCTGTAATCTCATGTTTTATTTGACTGAGTGCTGCATTTGTTCAGAAGCATGTATTGTTAATTTATTCATGGTTAAATTGTGCACCTGACAAGTACTGTAGAAGGCTTGTGCAGTAAACTGGAAAACTGGAAGATTGTCCAAAGGTGAGTCCACATAGAAAGGCAATTAATAAATAGTTAAACAATTAATTATAATAAAACATATATCTGTGCAGCGGTAAAAACCTGTTAAATATTTAATTGTAAATTCCTGTAAAATTACATTTACATTCCCACACTTCAGTTTTGTTTTTTTTGTTTTTTACCATTTTCAATAGATTTTTTTTTTTTTACAGTGGATGTGTAAGGGATTATCAACGGCTAAGCATGCATTTTAAGGATTTTAAGTGCACAACTTGAAGGCAAAAAATGAGTGAACTTGTATTTCTAGGCTATTTTATTAATAACAGTCACAGGGCACCGTTGACAAGTTTGTTTGAGTGCAGGGGAATCTGCAATCTCTCTCTCTTTACTTTACTTTACTTAACTTTACTTTTGTCGTGAATGAGGACGTGAAGCGTGCGAGTTTAAATGCAAATCAGGGTTTAGGCTCAGGGTCAGGCTGACAAAGTCAAACACCGGCAATCAGAATAAGTAGAGGCATAGACAAAAGAGTAAACAATAATCCAGGCGACACTCAAACGTACCAGTTTACAGAGTCCTAAGGGCGAGACGAAAACGTAGATCCAAGGGAGGCAGAGGTCGACAACGATAAATCCAGAATATGATAACAGGGTACAAGAACATGAGTGAACACACTAGGTTGACGGCAATACACTGAAACAATGATCCGTGACAAACACTCAAACATAGGGACTCTTTATACCCTGAAGACAAGATCAGGGAGTGGAGACCTGCAATGAAGCACCTGGACAACTGACAAGTGGGGCGGAGACATGAGTTCATTGATAAGAGTCCATAGGTGATAACAGACACAAACACATACACAGTTAGTGGAGAGCTGGACTGCCATCCCAAGCTGTGCTGGCACATCCAGCTGATCGTTACATCAAAGGGGTGGCTTCCAGACGCCCCAGACGTGGGAGCCGGCAGGAACGCCCTCCAGGGCGGGGCAGATAGCGGAGAAGTCCACTTGGGCGAAGCAGACGGCGGACACACCCACCGGGGCGGAGCAGGCGGCGGAGACGTCGTCCTGGCCAGAGCAGGCGGTGGGAAAGCCTTCCAGGGCGGATCAGGTGGAGGGAACAACCACCTGGGTGAAACAGACAGCAAGGCCATCTTCCAGGGCGGAGCGGATGGCAGCAGACCCCCTCTGGTTCGGCCAGACAGCGACAGAGCCCTCTTGGGGCCACCAGACTGACATTGCGCCCTCAAGAATCAACCAGTCAGTGAACGCACCCTGCGAGACCGTCTACACTGTAAATGCGCCCTTCGAGACCAGACAGAGTATAAATGCGCCCTTTTGCAACCAACAGTCAGTGATATCGCACTCCTAGACCAACCAGACTGTGAATGCGCCCTCTGGGACCCAACAGTCAGTGATATCGCCTTCCTAGACCAACCAAACTGAGAATGCGCCCTCTTGAGACCCGACAGTCTGTGAACACGCCCTCCGTGACCACACTAACACTGACATCGCCCTCTGAAACTGAGCAGACCGAACCATGATTCACAGACCTCCTTGGTTTGAGCAGCCACCAGTGGGACCTCTGGGGACTCTACGGCCGGAACCGACATCTCGAGAAGTAGTGCAGCCTCTGGTGGACCCGATGGAGTCTCCGGGCAACACACAAGTTCCGGAGGTTCTGGCCATGGGGCCTCACAGACTTCGTGGAGCTCGGGTGAATTAGGTGATTGGGGACATGGATCACAGACCAGTTCTGGCGGATCCGGCCACCATGAGTCAGAGTCACAGACCTCTGGTAGCTCGACGGGCTGAGAAACCGGGACTGACTGGACTTGACACAGCTACTCGTAACGTGATTCAGGAATGGGACCCGTTACTGACTGGCTAGACACCATGAGGGCCTTCTGCAGCTGCGGAACCGGGACAGACTGGACATGACACGACCCCTCGTATCGTGCCACGGGGCTGGAATCGCTTAACCACAATCTTTGATGAAGTACTCCTCTGCATTGACACGGTGGCAAATGGAAATAAATTCCTCCACGTAGTCCTCAATAACGCGTCCGCGTTGAAACAGTGAGCATAAATAAGATGGAGAGACCGGCATAGAATCCTGCCTATGAGGCGCTGAATAGTTTCGGTGCGAGCCCTGATTAAACCCGCTGCTGAACTCTCTATGACGGATCTTTCTGTCATGAATGAGAACGTGAAGCGTGCAAGTTCAAATGCAAATCAGGGTTTATTGGGCTCAGGGTTAGGCAGACAAAGTCAAACACCGGCAATCAGAATCAGTAGAGGCAGTAGTGCGCCTTTCCAGGAGGGGGAGGTAATGTCACATTTCTTGTCTGTTTAGTTCTGTTTATACTCTGTGTATTATGTTCTTAGTTTCATTTTCATGTCTTCCTGTTTTGGTTTCGTTTTTGAGTTCCTTCCTGTTTGCCCATATTTGGTTGTTCCTGTTATTATGTGATTATTAGTTGATTCGTTTCCACCTGTGTCTCCCCAGCTGTCCTCACTTTAGTCATTAGTCTTTGTGTATAAGAACCATGTCCTTTTCAGTTCCAGTTTGTCCGTGATTAATGTTGTTTAGACGTGCTTCTGTTAGTATCCTGATTTATGTCGAGTAAGAGAGATATTAAAAGTGTGTTGATTATACTCCACGTCTCCAGCGATCACTGTGCCTGACCTGCACGTTACAATATGCCCTTAATTACTATTAATAAATGGCTAATATTCTAGTAATATGCATATCTTGTTAAGAGACCCTAAAATAAAAGTGTTACTTATTCAGAAAAAAATTATTAACAGTAAAGACTTAAAACATTAAAAAGGAATAAATAAATCAATTAAAAAGTCAATCATTTTAAATACAATTTGCTGTATTACAGATTGTTTTATTTTTAATTGAAGGCACCAACTGCATTTTAATTGAAAAAAAAAAGAAAAAAAGACAAAACTAAATAAATACAACTGATACAGATTGATAAAAATGCATTTTCACTCTTTGTCAGTAGGTGGCGCTTATAGAACAGCAGCAATGTAGCATTTCCTTCATAAACACTACATTAAATAGACAACATACAAAGGTAAGATGCCATCTAAATCTGAAGACATTTAGCTCCTTCCAGTGTGTCCCATCTCTGGCCTCTGTTAACGTTCTCCAATGCATCTGCAGTAAAGAAGAACATTTTTAGCTGAAACCTTGGTTCATGGTGATTCATAAAATGTAAGACAACGACCTGTCTTGAGCTATACGTTTCTCAGATAGAATGTTGAAGGGCCTCTATGACAGTATGTATTTATGTATATATTAACGTCTGCATATTTGACAGTCACAAGTTATTTATAACATCTCTGCATCAAATATACTGGCAGGACATATACACACATGGTCTGACTGATGAGACCTACCTTTAAGTTAAATTAATATTTTTTTCTACATTTCCACCCCTTGATGGGAAATGACAGTGGCACCTGTTTTGCCTCAATAAGTATAAACATTTCTGCCACAGAAATCACTTCACCGTCTCTTAGATAAATCACACGACTCGCCCTGCTCTTCTGTTTAATGGCATCTCCGCTCTGACACAGTAAAAGCGAACATTAACTTGTTTCGCGTGGTCTGAAAGCGCATGATTGGAGCTGAGCTGTATCCAATTGCGCCTTTGGAGTTGTTGCATCGATGCTGGTTTCCTCACACAGACATGCTTTAGGGCCCAAAGCCGCCCCCCTTGCGCTTCAGACACGTTCATGACCAATGGGGTTGACGCTTTATAAGGCGGTAATGAAACTCAAATTTCCACACTTTATGGTGTGTTTTCACAATCCCGTAAGACATTATAGCCAATGCATCAAAGCGCAGAGATTGGAAGCGATTGAGATCATGGGGGTTTCTGTCTTTTAGATGAGCATACTTGTGTATTGGCTAGCACTGGATTCCATGGTAATATACACAAACCTGTGCTGAAGATTCAGAAAAAATCTATTGAGTTCGCTGTGAAGTATCACAGCTTGTTCAAGTTGTCGAACACAGGTAATCAAACAAAGGTGAGTTTATTTTCACTTCAACATAGGAACACAGACGGTAATAAATTCAAACTTCAAAACAGTCTTATCTGAGTGAGTTACATCTTTACTTATTGAGATCTTGAGATCGGCTGACGAGTGGCTGAGAAGAGTAACGCTGCGTCCGAAATCGCATACTGCTTAAGTAGGTACTACATTTAAAATGTAACATACAACTCGACTGTTAAAACAGTATATAGTATTAATGTGGGTAGTATAGTAGAATGAAATTCGGACGTACTACATCCGCCATATTGATGTTGTCACGTGTCATGCGTTGTCACAACAGCGCAACAATTTAAACTTTCAATAAGTCATCCGTTTATTTAGATTGTGTTAAACAAGTGTAATTTAATCACAATAAACAACGGTACGTACACTTGAAATGAGCCGCGTCTCAACTTTCTGCCATTTTTCGAATATGACGCTTCCTCTCCCGGAGCCTCATGGGATAGTAAAGTGTCCATGGTATCACTACTATAGAATTCGGCTGGAAGTAGTAGGTCATCCGGGTACTTCTCGCCTACAAAATTTTGAATGCTATGAATTCGGACATACTACTCGCCTCACATACTGTTTTTCACATACTAAATAGTAGAGAAGTAAGCGATTTTGGACGCAGCATGAGTTTATATGGAGAGCAGGTAAGTGGGAACAAGTGACGGCGATTAGTAACCAGGTGATTGGGAGCGTGCATATGTAACGGAGGCCAGCAAGTACGTGCTGTGCAGGTAAACCTTGACTGATGCTAGAAGTCACAGCCTTTAGCCTCCTGGTTAGAGTGCCCGTCTCCCATGCCAGAAACCTGGGTTCAAGGCCCGCTCGGAGCGAGGACGAGTTCTGGCGGTAGCAGACCCAGGGGGATTGCACATAGGGGGCGGATCCGGCTGGTGAGGTAGGAGACTGCGTAACAATGTCAAAGGGGAGACTTTTTTCAAGTTCCAAATAATGTTGTAGGAGAACTATTTTGCTTGTAATGTTGTGATGTCGTATCAAAACCTTTTTAACGTTCATAATTTGACACAGGTTTTTTTTTTCTCAAGTTCCTTAAAATTAAAGTTCCTTGCATTTTTTACACTCTGTATGATGACATTGGAAACATTTGTAAATATTTTTTCACAGGATATATATATATATATACATATATGATATGCATCATAAAGGATTTGAAATTTTACAATTACAATTTTTACAATTATTTTTGATGGCATATAGCAGATAATTTGGGGTTTTATACATGTTTTTTTTATTCATTTATAAATTGCTTGCTTGCTTTTTCATTTATTAAAAAAGGCCAAAAGCTAAAATAAATAAAAAACCCAATAAGACCTAGCACCCAAGAACCAAAAACCAAGACGCTGAATAACTTCATGGGATAATATCAGTGCATTTCTACTATTATAAGAAATATATTAGAAAACTTAATAGTCCTGTTTAGCCCGAATTGATGAGAATCGTTATTTTTGCTGCAGGGGGCTGCACCTAAAGAACCTTTATTTTCAAGAGCGTGTTCCGGTGTCCGTATATAAATGCACCTTCTTGTTTTCCATGTTGTTCAGTGTGTGTGTGTTTTGTAAATGCACACGCCACGTGCCTACTGGTGCCGTCTCAGCGAGCTCATAATGTGACCTGACAGCCTACATCCCCCAGCATGCCGAGCTCAGAGGGGGCGCATACGGGCAGCTGTCACGGATGTCACTCACAGTAACCACAGGGGTACAGAGCCATGGCTTCATAACTCCTTTATTTTTGGAAAAGATAGGAACGGGGAAGAAATGAGAAGAGTTTGAGTGACAGTTGGGGTTGGGGGGGAGAGGGTATGCTTTAGAGGAATGCCAGGTTGTTCTTTCACTTTTTTCTGGAGAGACTCCAAAAGTAAACAATAATATGATGTCTAGGCAAGATTAATCAATAGCAGAGCAAACAGAGTCTGATTAAGACAGCTCTCTGCACAAAGACCAGTGTCAGAATCCCTGGGAAATATTTGCCAATAAACATCAGCTTTCCTTTCATTCTCCATTCAGCTCGCTTCTTAAACTCCAGTTATTTTGCCCTCCATCCTTGCTTTTCTTTTAGTATACCTGCTTCCCTTCTCTTTCATCTTTAGCTTCTTTTTTTTTCTACTTCTTCTTGGCACATTCCTCTTAGCACCCATTGGCTCGATTATGGATGTGAATTACATGTGGCGGAGAGCCTTTTAAGAGTAAAATGTGAAAATGATTGTGCTCACTTGTAATTAGATGAGGAATGGCTACCCAGAATGTACAGTAATTCCTACTGCTGTCTCTCTCGCTCTGTCTCTCTCTGTGATGGCACATTTAGGATGTGTGAGAGAGTGTGTACATGTCTGCTTTGCTTTTTGGAGCGTCTCAGTGGTCTAATTGCCATCAACAGGGGGAAAAATTAAAAAGGCTAAGCTAATTCAGAGAGTGAGAGAAAGGGAGGGAGGGCGAGAGTTTTGCCCATTTAGAAATAAATGAGTCAAAATGAATGAATATTTTAAGGAAGTCATAATTCATACACTTTCTGTATCTTTATCACTTTACTTTTCTCTCCCTCTTTTTATTTTTAAGTAAGAGTCAATGGGCTAAAATAATTAGTGACAATTATTTCCTTTATTTTTTTGTAATTGTTAGCCTCACATTTTATTTGTTTGTTTGGTCGGTTGCGGTTTATTTAGCAGCATTTTATCTGGCTAATCATAATCGCAAACAGATCCCAAGAAAATATTGTGCTTCAGTGAAATCTGACCTTTTGTATAAAGGAGTTCACATGCTCACAGATTGCTAGCTCATTTAAAATGTGAATAATTATTCTTGTTTTACATAATGATACATTTTTATGACTGATTGATTGATTTATTCATTCATTCGTTTTATGCTATGGGTGTGATGTTATGTTTCTAATTGAAAATTGTGCAACTAATCAGCATCATTTTACAATGCAAAATAATATCGTTAAATACTATTATAAAATATCAGTAACAGTATTTAATAAACTACAACAGCAGCCATCATAAAACTTGCTTGGCAGTTCAGTCAAAAGTACAATGCCAGCACTCCGATATACAACATTTGAGTTACATGAAATATAACTTAACACAATTTTGCCCTCAGCAAAATCTAAATAATAAATAATAGATTGATGAACAAATAAAACATTAATGAGACCAAAGACGGCCTCTTAGGTTTACCCAAAATGAATTATATCTCATGTCATCAGAGCCAGTGGCAAATTCCAGAAGATCTGGCTGAGGTAGGCTGCTCTCTGTGGTTTCATGAGCGCTGAAAGGTGGCTAACACCCTGGAGCTCACAATTCTGAAAAAAAAGTCGAAGGAAATTTTCAGAACAGACATCATGTTTATTACCAAAAACAACCTGGTCTCTCAAAAATATTTATCTCTGTGTATGTTTTGTGCAGCAGCATTTTTATGTGCCTCACTGCATGTTTTATAGCAGTTTCAAAGACAAATGTCCACTGAGTGGCGCTAAAACACCGGCTCAATACGTGAACCCTGACAAATTGTTATTACATTGATAAAGGTATGTATTGTGGCAGTTCAGAATTGATATATCCATGGACTGTTGCTAAAAGTTAATGATCTATCATGTTGGAAATATGCCCTGCACCAAATCCAACCCTAAACCTACACAATAGTGTTAACAAATGCAAATCTGATATAATAAAGCATTTGTTGATGCAACCGTGCTTTTTCAACTTTCTTTTACACAGATTTTGTTGAACCGGAGCACCTAGCCTCTCAACTACATATCTGTACTTTAAATTTGTATGAAAATGAGTTTTACTGCCTCTAGTGTTCATTTCTTTTGGAAACTGCAGTAATATGTACTTGTTGGTACATATTTCGTATCTCGCTAAAAAGTGCACCTAGTTACATTTATGTCATGAGACCAGGTAGAAAAAGCACTTATTTGAAGTCTAACAAGAACATTCTCACATAAAAAACTTCATTCCATAACACAAAAATGGTATTTTATTTTATTGTGTATTTTGGCATCTGCAATAACACTCACTTTGAAAACATTGCAAGCAGATCCAATTCAGTTCTGTTATCACTAGAATATTGCACTCATCTCAGCCAATCAGATTCAAGGACCTGAACTTTAGGCTTATTTATCAGTATGTTTAACTTACTTATCAGTATGTAATATCAAAAACATGTTGAGCGATTATCAAAATAGGCAATAAGTCTGTATTATACATATATAATATTGTATTATACAGACACACCTCTGCTGTCTTTGAAAATCACACAGAACAGGACATAAAAGTCAAATTGTATAATTGTGTTAATGACATTACATTCAATTATCAATTTCATGCATATTTTAGAACATTCTAAGTTAACATGTTATCTTCTGCAGTCTTAATTCAGTTTCCAAACTGCTTGTCTTCACCAAACCCTCTGACACACTTGCAGCTGTGATGGATGCTGTTGTTAAAGTAACCCTATTATGCTTGTTGCTGATATTGTTTTATGAGTCTCTTAAAACAGGTTTGCATGTATGCAAGTACAAAAACTACGTCGACTACTGTAGTTAGCAAGGACTACCATGGAAAGTACTCGCAATTTGCTTTTGTAAGCAAATCAGGCACAACCTTACGTCGTGAACTTCAGCACGGTATAATGCATAACACTGCGTTAAACATTGTTTATCATTACTTAAACGAATAAGACAGAGAGATAGTCAAGCTGCATCAATCACAATGTTTAGACTACATTAGGCCCACAGCTGAACAACAGAACTACAGAAACGTAAGTTAGCCGGTTCCCAAGACATGTGCAGGGTTGTTACACAACATAACTTAAACAAATACATATTACGATCGCCAGGCACATGCACAGGTAGGGCTCCACCTGTTAATTGATTGATTAATAAATCAATGCTGTTGGTAACCGTTTGCGTCTGTTTGTCTTTTAACAAATGTTTAACCAATTAAAGGCATTATAAAGCGTATCTCTTAGAACCGCTCAAACTGTTGGTCAAACTTCACAACTCTGCCCCCTGAGCGCAGCGAACTTACGTTTAAGCACATCAGTCGGAGTCATAGAGCAGAAACAAATGAACGTATCCGTCTTGTAATGGTAAAATATCTTGTTGTTTGAATAAGTGCATGTTGTAAAATATATTTTAAGAAATTCCTATTTTGATCTTATGGCTATCTCCTGAATGTGCTGATGCCTGTAAATTAAATGATGTAATTTATAAACATTTCATCATATTATATAGCCTATGGTCACACAGCATGGTAGGTTAAAGTTTACGATGCTTTTATATTATGCATGTGTTTGCTGGCTACTGCTTGTACTCCCCGCTCGTCTTCACATGTATGAACATGGTTTACTACTGTAATAATGTTGTATTAAATAAAAAAAAATTAAATAATAATAATAAAAAAACTTTACACAGTGAGAATGAGAATCATCAGGTCACTGTGCGTTCTATATATTTTATCACGCAGAATGTAATCTGCATGTTTTGGGTTATAGACAATAACTTTATTTATCATGCACTTTCGGCGTCACAACTTTGCATATAGTTTATGTTCACATACAGCTACATGACACACTGCATGAACGATCATATTTGAAAAGGCATAATAGGGGGACTTTAAACACAACACCATTCTTCAGTCCAGGATTCACTGAGAGTAAAAACTAAAGGCTGCAACATATTCATAAATAAAGAATAAGGCAAAGTTTATAAAGTGAGACAAAAAGAAACACTGAGGCAAAGGCGGAAATAAAATGAAATAACTTTCAACTTTGTCTAGTATTTTCAGGCTCAAGTCTCTATTCCCAGCCCCTCAGCTGATGAACAAATGTTTTCATTACACATTCTAGTGCCGGTTTTCAAGATATGCACATATAAAGAGGGACTGCGATGAAATTGTTGCTATATGCTATGATAAGCCATGCTACGTCTCAACGTTTTAACAGTAATACTTTGCAGTCAGATTATAAGCAGGGTTTTAGCAGAGAGAAGCTGAGAAGTTACATTTTTGACCTTCAAGAGAGTCATTTTTGGAAGAGAAATAGCAATATCTAATTTCAACCCCTACAAAATGTGACCTTACTGTGTCTAGTGAAAGTGGATCTTGGTTTAGACTGTCTTTCCCTCTTCTAATGGGCTTTTAGCCTTTAAACGAGTCTTGAAGTGATAAAAAATACAGCAAGGTTTCAACCACTTCTGCTTCTCAAAAAAAGAATCCGCCAGAGCTGAATTTAAGTTAAAGTCACTCAGGTGAAGTATGAACTTTTAACAAAATTACATTTTAAAATCTTTAAATGCGTCATATTTGAATTTCAGCACAGTTATTTCTGTTTGGTATTTACATTAACCACTTACTTTTTTTACCTAATAACACAGAGTGTATCGTGACCTTATACTGCTGGGAAATTAATGTACCTTTGCAAATATCAGTCTTCAGTTTAAAAAAAGGACATTTTCTGAAATAGTGTCAGACACCTTTTTAATAATTTCATTTTGATTTCTTATTAAATTTTAAATCAAGTATAAAGGAACTAAACAGAAGCAAAAAAAGCAACTTTAATTTAATTTTATGAAGTTAAATCATTAATCATTTTATTCTAAGAAAGTAATTGATCAGATAATCTTCATTAATTACAAACTTTGTATTAGTTTGACAGTAGCACAGTGGCTAATTCCATCAAACAGCTAATAATTGGCAAGCAAAACACGAGCACACACATTGCATTTTCATTTCGAGTTGTTTGGGTCAAACTCAGATATTCCTTTTTAGTGTTTGCATCAAGTTAAATTTATAAAAAAAGTAAAATTTTATATAAAGCTTATTAAATGAAATTAACACTTGTACTTCAAATAACATTTGTGAAAAATGTCAACAATGGTTGAAATATTGATTCATCGTCATTCACCCAATAGTAAAAAAAAAAAAAATCACATGATACAGTAAAATTTATTGAACAGAGCTGAATGAAAGTGGGAGATGTTCATTGTCGCTGATATGTAAGTTAATCAGCCAATATGTGTGTGTATATATATA
>JAUMHG010000058.1:1777491-1802984 GCA_032359395.1 Enteromius anoplus | reverse complement strand
TATATATATATATATATATATATGTATATGTATATGTATATGTATATGTATATGTATATGTATATGTATATGTATATGTATATGTATATATGTATATGTGTAACATGTTTCTTAAATATATGCATGAATGTGTTTGTTTTTAAATATACACAGTACACACACACATGTAAACTTTTATGGATGCAATTTATCACAATTTTTTTTTTTTTTTAACAACAGTAGTTATTACTTTTTTTTTTTTTTTCTCCAGGAACCTTTTGTTTTTACAGTGTAGGATCTGAAAAATGCATTTAGAAAGACGTTTCATTTAAATGCGACTTTAAGTAGTCATATTTAAATCCTACAAAAAACATCCAAGATCACAGCTACTCTTTTGTGGCTTTGTTATTTAATAGCAGGTCTGCTTATTGCATTGTATTAAAGCGTATTTGACCAGAAGACCATTGACTTTGCTGATAATACAGATACTTGGCTGCAAATCTGCATTTTTTTGGAGGTGGTGTGTGTGGGCAGCACTCCCTGTCAAAATGTTGTCAAATCAGTGCAGACAATGCCAAAATAAGCTGCTTAGGTTCTATATATATGGTATTTGTGAACATATCGGCATGCACGTTTGAGCATGTACAGGATGTTCTCATGTTTGCTTTCTAATAGTCTGACCCATTCACAGAATTTGACGCTGTTAGATTATGAACCGAGACCTCTTGGAACAACTAAATTGTGTATTCGGCACTAAATTCTTCTTAAATTGTTAGTATTCTACTATATTTCCAGTTAATCCAGTAATTTGACAGGACTTTAATGTATATAAAAGTAGCTAATCTGTTATAGAGAGAGAACCTGACACACTTTCTATCATTGGGACAATGAGACTAAAGAAACTATTGTGTACTTGGAGAGAGGCCCCTGTGGTGAGACTGAAAGGCTTCAAGTATCTCAAGGTCCACACCTTAGAGAACTTTACATGGACCACACACACACCACAGCTTACTCAAGGAGGCACAATGGTATCCCTACCTTTGGCGCCTGGGGATGTTCAGTATGGCCCTCTGTGATCTTTGTAAAGGTACACTATGGAAAGCATTCTCCCAGGAAGACCAATTGTATTGTGGGTGCTTATCAGACCATTTAAGTTGAAAAACTTCATTACATTGAATAAAATTAGACTTAGGAATTTTGATCAGATTTACTCGTGGAAACAAATTCTAAATAAGAGCGTGAATCGGTAATCTGTCATGTTGGAAAGACTTTTTATTTCCCTTTTTTAAGTCCATCTTGATCATTTCTCTTTTTTTAGTTGTTTTGACGCAAGCATGCTTCAACTTGCGCAGTGAATATGAGATCTCCATATTCAGTAGTCCTCAGAGGCCGAGTCAAGCAGACCGAGTGAATGAGAGCTAGACGTGAGATAACATTGGATTGGGTTGCCAGGTTCCTGCCCAAACTGTGCAAAAACATTATTTGAGTATCTGGTTAACCGAGAAAACAGAGGGACATTAATCATGTGACCAGCACAAGATCCACAGCACTTAATTCAGTTGCAAATGCACTGATTCACATATTGGAACATTTGTTTGCAGTCGATTAACATTTACATTTTGTCTTTCTAGGAAGAGAGCTCTGGGTCTTAATACTGGGTCAACATCCCAGAGAACACAGGACGGGTATCCCGGAATTCAAATACGTGGGCAACATGCACGGAAACGAGGTAAAGGCTGTTTCACTTGGTTTAGTGCTAAATTAATGTATGCTTTTACTAGTCGACTAGGACTTTTAATGCGAGCAGGTTTTGTGTCACTGAACCGCTTCCAAAGAAATCTTAGCCTCGCATGTCTGTTTTCTTTACATGGGGCTAAATTTGGAATCGGAGGCGTCTTCAAATAGATCCAGATCTGCATTTGTTTAGTTTTGTTTTTTGTTGTTTGGGCAAAGGGGGCCAGTGCTGGTCTGAAGGGGCGTATTTGGTAAGGGGTGTGTGGGGAAAAAAGGGTCTGTACACAAAAGCTTCGCAGTCCGAGGAACCGTCCAGAACGCCAATGAAGAGCATTGGACTGTGGCCTTCACAGGGGGACAAAAAATAAAAAAAATTCCAAGGTGGGGTGTCTTTTCACCAGTGTACTCCGCCCCCATGCCTATTGCAAATTCAGTACTTCCTGTCTTTGTGAGGGGGACTGAACTAAATTTGCTAAAGAGAAACTGTGGTTTAAATTGCTTTTAGTTGAATAGGCTGGGAGAGATTTTGAAGATATTATTGGATAAAACACAGATTCCTTTCCAGTGATGACCATCCTCCTTTTATGAACAGGGTTTATATCATAAGGGGCACATCACCTTTGGGGAACTTAAACAAAAAAATAACTTTTAGAAGTTTGTAATCTGTTGGTTTAAATAAATAGCACATGCTGTGTTTTCTTCCATCAGGGAAAATAATGCAACGCTTGGAATTTTAATGTGACATAATTGATATTATAAACACAATAGAACAGAAGGATATAATGGAACATTTTAGTCTGCTGTGTTCTGGTGCTTGAAATTAGTCAATTTTTTTCATTTCCTCAGTTACCATATGGAAAAGACAACAAACAGTGTACTTTTGTGATCCAGTTTAATGAACATATTCCACAAATAATTCACTGCAATGTGGTAAATCTGTCATTTTTCCCAAATCGTCATTCAGTCTCTTTCCTGGTTTGGTTTAACGGGTGCCTTTTAAGAATGTCATTTAAAGTGGTCATGAACTGGGAAATCTAAAATAAGTACAGGGGTGTAACGTTTCACAAAATTCACTGTTCGGTTCGATACAGTGGTGTCATGGTTCAGTACGGTTTCGATATGGGGGGTGGGGTAATCGTTTAATTGCATATTCTGCATACATTGCATAATATCTCGTCAGATGAGGAGAGACGAATGTGTTTCAGCATATGCTGACAATGGTGTATATCTAACTGTTTGGATTTATTCTCTTAATACTTCTCTTTTTTAGCCCGTATGTAGTGGGGGGAAAAAACTGATTGTTTTGAAAGTCTTTGCTTGCAATTAAAAGCTTTGTCATTTATTTATAATAGTGATGACGGCAGTGTTAATGTTTTAATTATAGACCAAAATTCATTGTATAATAGACCTGTTTTAAAAGGCCCATTTGTAATATGGGAGTAAATAGCTTTATAAATGGTGCAGCAGTTATTTGGTAATATTGTAGGGCGAATTAATTGTGATCATGTTTTAAGAAGAAAGGTAACTTCTTAATAATAATAATAATAATAATAATAATAATAATAGGCCTAATTAAAACAAGAATATAACAGACCTAGATACATTGGAAAAATGCCAAATCCTTTTAATATTGACAATAATTTTTTGACAATACGCCACTTTCTCAACATGTTGGCTGTTGTTTAGCGCAGTGGCACTATGAAAATGTAATCGCTCACACTTCTTGCTCTTTTTTTTTTTTTTAATGTGTAATAGGATTTGTCTAACAAATTGTGCTATAAAAACATGCTGTAACTTTCAGAACTGAAAACCTTTCTGTTAGACTAAAATTTGGCCAAACAACAAGTTTTGGAAAGTGCTACTTTTATGAATTCGTAGTATGGATAAACACCACCTCAGCAAAAGAGTAACTGTGACTAACTACTTTTACTACGTGATCACTATTGCTTTGACTATTACAGATTGGTTGGTACAGTATGTACTGTTTATTTATAATTTACCTTAAAACACAGAAGCAGAGAAGGATTGCACTGTCAGCCTAGACATAGCAGTGAGTGTTTATTTTTATTAGGGATGTAACCGTACTGTGAAATTTTGATACCGTTACATCCCTAATGTAACGTAATGTAACAAGGTATCTTGGTATGAATGGCACGGTACGGTATTTATTGAATCATTTACATAAAAAACTAAACTAATTAAGAGGCTCAAAAAAAGTGGTAGAAGTGTTTATTAAACAGTTTACGTGAACACTGAACATATCAATGACACACACATTAGCCATCTATCTGTAAACTTTCAAACAGGAACTTCAATTTTATTATAAAAATTATTAAACCTTCCACACATCCGATTTAAAACCCGCTTTAGATTGCTAGGTGACGTCATATATCAATTTGCATATTCATTACGTCAGTGCGTCATATTATCTTGCTTCTCTGAATATGAATGAATATGAAATAGTGACTGAAATGTACGCGATTATAAGGCCTACTGAACTAGCTCTACCTTACAAGATGTTAATCTAAATTAAAATCCTTATTTGTAATCGTTTATAATTATATGTATAATTCATAATAATGAAACCCAATAAACATGAGATATAGACAATTGCTATGCTGTGATTTTGGCTCTATTTGCATGTAACATAATATCTATTTTAACTGAAAGCCCTGCTCCTCTCAACCTCTCGCTGAAGAGAACAGACGCAGAGAGAGGTGTGTGCGCGCCGAGAATACGAGGGCTCGCGCTAGCGTGTGAGTACCGGAGACTAGCTGAGGTTTGTCCAAGAAGTCTCTAGATTTGTCGCTAGTCGCTTTTAGGAAAATGTCACCAAGGGGGTCTGAATAGTCGCTAAATATAGAGACAAAGTCTCGCTTGACAACAGACTGCAAAGAATGATGAGCACTCTTGGGCTGATGGCAATTGTAGTTCCCGCTACCTCCCGTTCGCTCCATTCGCCTGAGCAAGCTTTTCTCAGAAGATGCGACCACGGTATTATCACAAAAAAATTGATATCGCGGTATGACGGTATTTACATTACCGTTACATTCCTAATTTTTATTATTTTTTTTTTATGTACAAGTCTTGATAACACAATTAGAGAACCCCTTATAAGTGGCATTTCATGATTCCTTTAATCTTTGAATTTGAGCTAAACCAGTGGTGTGGCAAAACACCCTGATTATCTGATCAGCAGCTGAGTAAAAGCAGCACTAATCTGCTGGAATAAATGTTTGGGAAACAATCATTGGTGTGGCTTTCTAAGGCAAGTACTTCTGGGCAGTTTGGCCAGCAGTGACTGCTTTAAAACATGCCAAAGGCCACTTAGAACATCTTAAAACCCACATAACCGCAACCAATCATAACATCCTAAAAAACTTTGTTTCACATACTTGCGCAGTATTTGAAATTTCATAGTTATGTTAGCAGTTGCAGAAATAAAAAAATAAATGAAAAAACACTTTTCACTTCTAGATGCCCTCATCTGTATCACCGGTAGCTACTGTACATTTCTCTAATAGCTTTTTAAATTCGGTCAGTCAAAGCATCACTTGTCTGACGGCAGCTGCGGCTCCATAGTGGCATCTAATTAGACAACATCCTGTCCGGAGGTTTAAGGAGGTCCACTGTTCAAATCACGCAAACACAAGGAAGCCATACGGTCATCCAGGATGGGAGGTGCGTTTCAAATAAACATTACTCAAATTAGTCACGTAAACATTGCCCATCAGTATCCACGAGTCCTCATACCATGAGGTGAGCCAGACCTTTGATAGATCAATAAAGTGCTTCTAAGATGGTCTGAGTCTCTTAGTGACCCCATAATCCTTTTCTGTAAACCTGAATGAAAAAAAGTCTCTTTAAACATTTAGTTAAAGCGAGGGCACAGACGGTAAACACAGACAGGGCTAGTATGGATTACTGAGGGATGAAAGAGGAGAAGAGATGGGTATTATGCATTCCATCAATGCCATACTGAGAATAGTTGCGTTACTTTGGGCCTCAAAATGCGTAAACCGAACAAGTGAAAATTCTTTTGCGTCTTTTTTAAATTTATAGCTGCATTTCTATAGTAGCTTAAGCATTAGCTACACAGAGGCGTGTGTTTATCACTTTGATTGTATCGAGGAATGTTTCTTTAATACACTTTAAGACACTTCCCATAAAAGCGTCTCCCGAATGCATAAAGGCAAATAGTTTTAGGAACGATTTGGACAATTTGTTCTGCTCGTGTTTCACGATTGGCTGCACGCTAGTAATCTTTGGTGTGTTGCTAAAGTGTTCACCAGGGTGTTGTTTCACCGTTTCTAGGGTGTGCTGCTTGACTGCTAACTGACACCAGACAGCATTCCAAATGTCCCTTTTATATGAAGTTGTATATGAAAATTATGAACATTATGTGATTCAGAAATGAAGTAATTGAGTGCACTTGTTGAGTGTACTAACTATGAACATTCAACAGATCAGTAATGATTTGTCAGGATTTAGACAAATTAATTCCTGTGTCTTGTCAGAAGATGTGGGCCACAGCAAATCAGTATTCAAGAAAAGGCTGTTCTTATTGAAGCTTACCAGATATTCTAAGCACAGTTGGAGGGAGGTGGATTTGTACCTGTGTTTCCTGCTGACATTGTAGAATACTCTGGGGTTTGTATGCTTTAACATCATAACTTGCGCAATTAATAGATAATAGATTCTTGATTCTTTTGGGAAATCGTTATCATCTTTGGGACCATCTTTACTAGACTTGTTTTAAAACATTCTGCTTTTCTTGTATCATTTTTGTTACTGGTTGGCATGTAACCCAAGTAAACTTTAATTCATGTTTTGTAGTTATCAGGATAATTCTTGCATTTAAATGTGCCTAGCTTCAAGGTTTACTCACTGGATTTCATTTACTCCTGCACACCATGTTACTAGACTACATTTGTAAAGATACTCGCTCTTTAATATTCTGTATTCTATGGCCTGGGTCCAATTTTTTTTTTTATTAGGGCCTATAAAATTTATTAAATTTTTTGTTCCCAATAATTTTTTTCTGGTTTCCATTTTTGTAGACTCTTTTAATACTTAAGTAAAATTTGAATCTAAAAACATTTAAAATAAATTAACCATTAGACTTTTGGTAATTTAGAGGAATGCATTTAAAGTTGCGCACAGATAATTATGAATCTGAATTTGAAATGAATTATGAATTTTTCCTCGAATACAGTTTCATTTGATTTTTTTTTCCATTAGTTTTCCATTTTATGGATTGTAATGTATTGTTTTTTTGTATAAATTTGACTAATGTCAAGCATCTTTTATTTTTTATATATTTTTGTGTTTTCCTTGAAATAGTTGTAATTTTTTTTTTCTTTTTCTTTTTCCTGCTTTTTTTTCTGGGAAATACTCCTTTCAAAATAATTTTGCAGTACTATCAGTACTTGTTGCTAATTATTAAATATAAGTTATAGATTATATATTTACAGAGAAACGGTGTCTACGACATTCATTCACACAAGAACCGCAGAACAAGCAGGTTTCATATTTAAATATTAAGTATTGTAACAGTGGCCTATTTAATGCAAGTCTAATTGATTTTTTTTCAATCTTTTTATCCACCAAGTGTAAATCATAAATGCATTTGTAAAATATTGTTTCTCAAAAAGCCACACTACTGAAGCTTTAATTTGTCTCTAGCATAATTTAATATAAAGTTAGCTATAGTAATGAAAGCTTAATAATAAAGCTTGCAATTAGTGCAAAATGCTTACTTGTGCTAGCATCTTGGGTATTATGTTATTCTATGTAAATTCTACATTTTGTATCCCCCCCGAAAAAGTGATTGCTCTGACTGTATTATGTAACCAGAGACATGCACAGAAAGTTGGAGTCCAGTGAATGTTTAACACGGGTTCAGATGACCTTCCGCTGTAGAGTCAGTGTAGTGTAACTGACTTGTCTTTTTCCAGCTCTGGTTTAACTTCTATCTTAAATTATTCTGCTGCACGCTGCTCTGGCCAGACCAGACCCAGCCCACCGGGTGCATAAAAGCACGATTGTGAATATACAGACTGCTGTATAGTCCAGGTCTGACTGGAGGTTTTTAACAGTGGCTCCCTTTTTTCTGCTCTTGATATGAGCCTCAATCTTATTTAAGAATTGTACAAATTTTAAGGAGGTTATGACGAGCCAGAGTTTGGGTGGTCTTGACAAGAAACTGGGGGTATAGTGTGTATCTGTTGGTCTAGGTCAATTCTCCAGTTGTCTATATGCCAACTGAGACACACAGGCTGCACACGAATGCCAACCTAAACAAGCCCACGTGCTACATACGTGGAATCAGAAATAGATCCATAAGTATTCTCTTCTGGTTTGGTTATTTAATTCACTTGTTTTTATAGGCTTGTCGGTGAAGTGTGTTTTTCTACTTGCAGCTCCAGATTTGTACCATCAGCACACTGTCCAAAAATTCATATTTTTTGTATTTAGTTTTTTTTTTCGTATTTGTCATAATTTATCAAAACGCTTGCTAGATGCAGAAATGCTGAAAATTGAACCAGCAGCAGGCCTTTAACGGGCCCGGGCCACACCCCAGTTCTCACCCCTGCAACTTCACTTCCTTCCCGCTTCGGGCTTTCATCGCAGCACTTATGCCCACTGCATCTTACGCAGCCTGGCCCTAGCTCCTGTATCCAGTTTCTCATTCTTTGGGCTAAGCGCATTGTCACACGTGTCTACAAGCAGGATAAAGCTATTAACTTTCAAGATCACTCTAAATAAGGATGCGTTAACGTTGCCACGGCTATTACATTTTATTTGTACCATTTCGTTTATTTTTATTTATTAGAATTTAAAATAGCGGTGTCTGATGAACAATACCAGAATGTGTTCAAGAAATTTCAGCCCCAAAATACCTTGCAAGTCATTCTGTAACGAAGAAAAAGACGTTATGGAATTGTATTTTTTTTTAAATTAGTATTTTTGTTGATTTTCTGTGATGGTGGGTTGTCAACAGATTGCCGTGTTGCCTTGGGGAGCAGCTTGAGGACGCTAGTGGTTTTCAAGCATATAAGCTCAGGCATAGTAGAGGAAGTAATTTGTTTGGTAGAGGTGAACCATTGCCCATGTGGTAGCCTCTTCGCTTTTTGTCGGCTTCTAAAAAGTCCTTTTTGTTGAGAACTTTTGAGTTTACGCTTAACTGTGAGTATGGAATGTTCACTATTCTCTAACGTTGTATTTGTGTAATTGGATGTTAATGTTAGCTGTTTGTTTCCTTTTTTAGAAAGGACTTTTTGAGTATTGTATCGTCTTTGAGGTTCTTGTAAGAACATGTATGGAAACAAGTTTGCAGTGCATGGTTATTGAAAGGAAATTTGTTGAAAGTAGTGCTGCGCGATTAATCATATCGCAATCGCAATGTCAGCCTTTGTGATTACATTACAGCAAATGTTGCGATTTATATTAAATAAATAAACGTATTAGTGGACGTAACAAGACATTCATTCTTGCTCACACCAGATGCGAATGAAGTGGTAAGCGCGAATTAAGTGAATTAAGCGGCGCGTTAAACACGCCGGCTTTACACTGCAGCGCGTATTCAGAACAGGAGCGCGCGCCGATTGTGCTTTAATTCTGGCAGCTTGTACTGCAGGCTGTAGACAAGCATCTTTCTGTCTTATTTTCCAGCATTCTTCCTGTAAACACTGTGTGCCATGTGCTTTTGATTTATGTAATTTCTAAAAAAATACGCGCTGCTTACGCCCTGCTGACATGTGCAGTGTGAAACGGCGTAAACTCGACATGTTCAAGCGTCCAACTACACACGAACAGCAAGATATATTCGCCCAAGTCGTCTCAGGTGTGAACGCACTTTTAGCAAAGAGAGATTTGAGAAAATGATTGGCAAACTGGACAAGTGTTAAAAAACGTGACTTAGTGCTGCAACTGTAGTGGCGTAAATTAAATATCTTTCCAAATGGAATTACATATTACATCACAATGTAACAAAGTCATAATAATCATTAGTCAGTAAGTCTGATGTGTGAGCAATCTAAAAAAAAGAGGTGTCCTGAAGTAAACACAGGTGTTATTAAAATAAATTAAGCTGATACATTTAAGTTTAGGTTTACATTCAGGTCAATTCTTAGAAAGGAAATGTTTGCACGTCACGAAAAGTAGAAAGTAGAGCTGCACGATACTGAAGAAGTGTGATATGCGCTTACTCATGAAATAATGTCATATTGGATATGCGATATGATAATGCTTAAAGTGAGAAAAATAATCTTAAATTACCTTTAAAATATATTTAAAATAATGTGACTTGCGTGTTTCACATTCTTTTTGCTGCAGTGGTTTACTACAGTAAAAAAGTGTTATTTTAACATCAGCCTAAACATTTCAGGAAGCTGAAACGCCAGGATGAACATGGCGTTGAGAGTTTGAGGAAGCCTCTGCTTTGGCTATAGGTTGCTAGCGGTGCAACCCCACTATCTAGCTATAGCACAAAGTGGCCTCATCAAACTGCATAGCCTGGCACCCCTGGGGCTGGAGGCGCTACCACCACCACTAGAGTGGACCGGCCCGGTGCCATGGACTGCTTCTGCTGGAGACATTCAGACACGCACATTACCACTTCAGTAATACTTAAGTGTACTCACTCCTTCCCACCCTCCCGCTGGGGACTAACCAATACAGGCTTCTCTTCTGCTGCCATAGCTCACCCAAGCAACCTATAGCCTAAGCAGGGGCTTCCTCAAACTCTCAACGCCATGTTCATCCTGGCTTTTCAGCTTCCTGAAATGTTTAGAATCCACGGTTAATTGAAAATTGTGGGGTGGATGTTCATGTCAAATATACAATCTACCTCTCCTAGACAATGAAACTATCTCCTTTTTCATCAAACAAAGCATACTGACCAGTTTAAGAGAGCCCATTTTATTCATATTTTCAAACTCGTCCCCCATCCACCCCTACCAAACTTTCCTAGTCTTCCTTGGCTACAGAAATTCCCAGTCTCCGACAACTCCAACCGGCCAGCTTCACGTTTGTTTCTGGCCTACAAAAACTATACACGCTCACAGCAGAGGTTCTCCCAAATCACCCCTCTTCCCCAACAGCTCAGTTGTACCCAAGTCTCACCAGCCTTCCCACAGGCAAAACCTAGCCAGTACACCCTTCCCATACTCCCGCCAGCCTCCCGTCAATTTTATCTACCCTCCCCAACCACAGTATCCAACCCTCTCGCTGCTATCTCAGCCAATCAGTTCAACCCCTGGCGACCCATACCCGGAGCCATTACACCCACCGCGTGAAAGGCCTGTTTTATATTCATTGCCGCATCCAATGGGTCACCCTGACCAGTAGACCTGCACCCACCATGTGGATCGCTCCTAGGGAGCTATTCCTACCTGGAGCTATTGGCTGGACGCCAATATCCGTCCAAACCTCGCTTGCCGCCGAGCTCCTGGCCCTCTCCCCAGACATCACACCAAACTCGTGAAATGACAGACAAACGTTCCGGAGGCAGTGTGTAAATGTGATTTACACGTGAGGTCATATTTTATTAGTTTGGTCATTTTTAGATTCACAATATTGTTAATCTGTTAAAAATCCTTAAAATATCCATGTCTATCTCCGTAATCTACGTTACTGAATATTTAAACCGTTACGCTTCAAGTTTTTCGCAAATGCTTAGTCTTGCACGTATTCAGTCTGTCAGCAGTCTGGGACTGTTTCATATTTCACAATCGTTTCAACAAAACATTTCACAACATAAAAGGATCGATGTCAGGAATCCGCAGCGCTCCGCCAGATTAACTCACAGCAGTTTAATATGACAGCGAAATCCTGTTTGAATGTGAATGCCTCCTTAAATGATTTAAGCTAGACCCCTCAACCATTTCCTGTCTCACAGGTGTTTTGTTTCGCCAACAAGTGTAAACTTGGCCTTAAACATATCACCATACGGGTGTGAGAGATCTGTCTGTGCCTTCACACACATGCTGAAATGTTTTGGTGTGTGTGCATCTGGGCTCCGCCGTTTGTGTCTGTGTGGGTCTTTTGAAGAGGAAATGGTAAACAGTTCTTAGATGTTGTCCTAGTGCACTGTTTTGCCTCACAATAGATAGACACAATGTAAATTGTACGTTACAAAAACCAAACCACATCAGTAGTTTGAACCACTTCAATGAATTTTATAAGAGAAATGTAATGACACATCAACATATAGCCACTAAATAAAGCAATTTGCAGTAATGTAAACTATAAAATAACAAGTACAAGGACTTCTAAGATGTGTCAATGAGACGTGAAACCAGACTTAACCCAGATGAGTATAATTGCTGCTGAAAACAGATGTTATTTTTCCTGATGAGTCGGCGAGTAAGTGCTTATGGAGTCAGGAAGAGCTAGAGGACTCAATATAACGTCATCAGTGGACATTTTAAGCTCTCGGTTTACAGAATTAGCTTGGAGCAAGTGTTTCTTTAGTATGTACTTGAAATCCAAATGAACTGTTGAAGGAACAGGAAAAACTAAAATGACCCTTAAATCCTAATATCCCACAAAGTTCTCAAATATAACCATTAAAAGATGCTTAATATTGTAGTTTCAGTAGATATGTTAGCGAATGTAGTTGAATGATAGTCTAATAAGCTTTCATGTGCAGATATTTGTTGAAGTTGAAACTAAATGATACATTTTAATTTTAATATATTTTTTATTTAATGTGTTCTATGTCTTTTAATTATGTACCTATTGAACAAATGTATTGTACACATACTTATTTGTATATTCTTTGCTATGTTTTTCTTTGTGGGTGCGTGTTATCACACAGATGAGCTGTGGTCTGTTTCAGCCATCACAAATAACAGTAATCATACACCCTTTTAGACGCAGAGTGTAACACTCCAGGACAGAAAGTTGAACCCATAACTCATAATCATGGGTCTCACGGTGTTGCTGTGTGTGTGACGTGCACTCTAACCTCAAAGTCTCACTAAGCTATAGTTTCCATGGAAAAAAGGATTGTCCTCGGGACAATTGGAGGCAGTCATTTCTCAGAAAGAGCACACAGACATCCACACCAGACCGATACTATCTGACGTCTCAATGTTGTTTTATAGTATTTGTGCGCCTCTGGCTTCAAGTTCTGTTAGTATTTGTTAAAGCTGCTCCTGTGAGATCTGAGTAGCAGCGCAAACACTTCACACCACATCAAAGCTTCCCTGATGGACTGTGACGTCCGGAAGAGACCACAATGTCAATGTGGTCACTGAATGATGCATTGAGTGATGTCTTTCTAGAAATGGAAGAGTTCATTTCTTGCTGAAGATACTGACATTTACGAATCCTTTAGGCACGACAAATACTAATGTAAGTAGTGATGCAGTTAGTGTGAGTTTATATTAAGTAGAAGTACTTTGAGTATAAGTTTGTCAGGCAAAAATATATTTTTAGTGAATTTCAGTTGAACAGTTAATAAAGTGAGTCATTTTGACTGCCATGTTCAATATCATTTATTTAGTTAGTTGATTTCTGTTTAGTTGGGCATTCTGGGTAACTTGGCCCAGCGACAGAATCCAACGGCGTGGGTTAAGAGATCATTTGTGTAGTTTTTTTTTTCATGCGTTTCTGCAAAGCTCACTTATTTGATCAAGTTTTAGTTTTAATTTGACTCTAGCTCTGTGTTTAAACTTACTCCAGTTTCAGGTGTCCGAAAAATGTAACATAACCCTGATTTGAGTTATTTTGTGATTTTCTTGGATCGTTTTTCCTCATCAGTGCCAAAAGATTACTTGTGACAAGTGACAACTTGCAGCATAAAATTTGATGCATGTATTTTTATTTATTACCATTTATTTTACATTTTTATTACGTTTTTTTTTAAATTAAATTATTTTATAATTATTTATAATAATTTTTTTGCATTTATGTATTTTAACTTTTATTTCTTATTTTTTAATGTACGTGTTTCATGCTGCTTTTTTCAGTTGCTTATTCAAGTGCCCCTATTATGCCTTTCTCTTCATGGAGAGGCGGGGTTCAGACAGACTGATTCTTTGAACTGCTTCACACAAGTCATTTATAATTAATTAAGAAATGGGGTAAAATTAAATCTATTTTAAATCTAAAGTGTTTTTTGACCTTGCATACATGTAAACATTTAAGTGACTCATAAAGCAATATTAGCAACCTTTCAAATGGCGTAATAGGGGCACTTTAAAAACCACAAAAGGCTGTGTATTACTGCAATTTTATTATGGTTACCGTGGTTTGTTTTTGAGTGTGTTTATTTCTCTATGTTCAGGCTGTGGGCCGTGTGCTACTGCTTCAGCTGATCGATTATCTGACCAGTCATTACCTGAGTGACCAGCTGGTGACGCGTTTACTGAACAGCAGTCGTGTACACATCCTGCCATCCATGAACCCGGACGGCTTTGAGTCATCTGCCCGGGAATGCATGTATACAATAGGCCGGTAAGTGTGAGAGAGGCGTTAAAGATGCTAAATCTGTGCAACATGAGAAGTTTAGAAACAACTTTTGACCTTGTAACCTTGTAATGTTTCTAGTCTCAGGTATACTAGCGAAAATATAGTGTATAGTTTGATTTTTGTGTGGACTGGGTAGAGTTTAATGTGAGCTTTTGTGTGTTGAATAAAATGAGAATCAGGTTTTCCATAATCACCCTTTAACATCCAGATGAAAAGTCAAATTTATTTTGGCGCAAGGAATTCAGAACAGTTTATTTCCAAGTTGTCAGAGCATGTAATGGTCTGCCCAGAGAAATCATGCCTTGGATATGACATTTAGAGATACAGCACACTTTTCCCACAAATCGTCCAAAACCTTGCCGATAAGCAGGATACAAAAGTCGAAAACAATCTGATGAGGTATCTTACTCACAGATACAGACTAGCAAAGATAAACATCCATCATAGCAAACGGACTGTTTGGGAGTCTGTGGGTCTCACAGTTTGACTTTCAGTGGTGCATAGTTTTTTCAAGAGGAAGGGGTGTCCCTGAAGCAATGGAAAATAACTTACTTGGTCTGTCGCCACAACCTGCTGATAAACAAAAATGTACCCATGTGGAAAAAATGGTGAGATCTGCAATCAGAAGATATGAAACCCACTATCTGGATCACTGAGTTTCATTCATCCCTGTAGATGTAACAATGCGGCTTTTGACCAAACGGAAGACAAAATCGCTTTGGTGTCTTCTGATTTCAATGATACCAATCAAAGACAAGTCAGCACCTCATGTTGTCCTTTTTTGAAACTAGATGATGTAGATGGGTTTTATGGAGGCAAGGCATGGATGTTCTCATTGGGTGATCTCAATCTGCAATCAATCCGTATGATCAGACATAATGCAAACTTGAATGTTTTACTAAATATATTACGGGAAGGGGTTTCAGTGACGTGGAACATATTGTTGTGAAATTTTAATTGCAACGTAATAAATTAAAACAGATTTTGCTGGAAGAACTAGGAAGAGTGTTTTGATCAACTGCTGTACCACCGTCATCATTTACACTTACATCATGTATATTCAGCATCAAACATTTTCCTTTTTATTATTTTCACAATTGATATTTTTGAAATTCAGAAATTGTGCATTATTTTGCATCATTTGGCAGTGCAAACCTCTGTATTTTTCCCTTTCTGGCCACATACAGTTGTATTGATACAGGGTTTTTTCCCTGTGTTATTAAAAGTTTGTGTCCATTAGTGTTAAATTACCTCTTAAAAACCTTTGCAAATAAGTCATAAAGATATCCCTTTTGAGGTTACAACACCAATGAGATGTTCTAGCTGAGTTGGTTCTCACTATTATAGGTGTTTAAATTCATTACTTGTATAACACCAATAACATGAATATGCATGAAAAACATGCAGTTTCAAAGCAACTGTACAGCATCACACTTAATTCTGTTTATAACACCTTCTTATCAATCTTGGTAAATATTGCATATACCGATGTGTGAATTTTATGAAGTGAAATTGAGCTTAACATTATACAAATGAGCAGTCACACCAAGTGAAGTCCAGTTAGAACTGGCAACTAAGAGCTCAGCAGCTTGGCAGCCTGCCACAATTAAACCTCCTTAAGCGTGAATGCACATTTAAAAGGTAGTTGCTTTTATAGGCTGTTGACAGTGAGGCAACCCACCAGGTTTTGCAACGGAGGCCGTGTGAGACAAGTTCAGTCATACGTCCGACTCGGTAAGCCCCAGAACTTTGGAGACAGACCAGACTTCATCTAATACCATAGAAGCCACATCCTTGAATACAAACCGTCCCGCTCCTGCAGCCTGAGACCACATAAGCGCTCCTGCTTGAATGGGGTGAAATTGGAAACAGATCTAGTCTGGATTTGATGATATGGTGGGCAAACTCCGATAGAAGGAGATTGAAGAGCGAAAGCGATTTACAACAGCAGCCAAGCAGCTGTGCACATTGAATATGATGACGATGGTATTTTTATGTGCTGCGGTTCGCTCCTACTGCCGTGGCTTTTGGTACGAATTTCCTGTGAGGTTTGGCTGCTCTGCATGTACCACCGCTTTCAACCAAATGAAACAAACAAAACGACTCATCAGTCGCTGCCACTGTCATTTTGATCCAGCAGAGCTCAACCTAAGACTTTTTACTTGAGGAGCAGATGGGAAGCACAAGCAAATAAACTTTTAATTCCAGTTCTGAATCCGGTTACTTAAAGAGGTCATGAAATGCAGTTTCAGATTTGACATTATTTTTCAAGATTAGTTCAGAGTTCCGATTATTAACCGGTTAACTAACAACATTATTTTAAATGAGAATTTAATTAAATTAGAAAGAATAAGCGCCTGTGACCAGTTAAAAATAGTACTATTTGTTTTCTGCGGAATCATTGTACATGCGCAAAAACTAGCAAACAATAAAAGACGAAAAAAACAGTAAGAAAAAAAGTTAGCAACAGTGACCCAATTAATATCAACCATGGCAACGTCCACAAAACTAAATCTTACTGACATGACAGGAGTCCAATCGAGGCGTGAGTTCTTTGATCAAACCTTCATTAACCGACAGCAGCTTTGCGTGGAAAGCGGAGCATTTGAATCACCCACAGAACATAAAACTGACGAGAGCGGCTCCGGCGGAAAACTGACGAGATCTAATAAAACTTTCAGATGACATGCAGCTCATTTCTCAATCACTATAAGTTACCCAAAACACACATAAAGACACCCGGTAGATGTGCGTTTGTGTAGCGGAGCGGCTCTCTTCAGCAGTGAATGACGAGTCCTGTTCGGTTCACACTGCGCGGACACGGTTGTTAGTTCTGAACGTTTCCAGGTGAGTTCCGTTTCAGAACGCGGTGGTCACTCCCTGTTTTAGGACTCAACGACTGTGTTCTGCTGCTGTGTGAATGTGGCCAATAAAATGAGATTTTATGAGTAGTTAAAATCCTGAAATAAATAAATAAATAAAATGACCCTTTAAACTAATCCGTAATCGGTCAAAGTTGTGCATTGTGAGCTGTAAGGTTCACATTTAATAGTCAGGTGTGTGGCTTTCCTAATCAAGTCCAACAATTATGTGTTTTTCTGTCAATATGTGGTGCTGTGTTATTGACACAATCATATCTTTTTTGTTGAGGACTTTCACTTGTTTATGATTTTAGCAAATGGCTGCAATATAACAAAGAGTGAAAAATTTAAGAAGGTCTGAATACTTTATGTACCCACTGTGTGTGTGTGAAAAAATAAAAAACCTCTCTTAATATATATTTATAAAATGAATGAATAGTAACATTCACCCTTGCCCTCTCGAGAGTTACAGCTCTCAAGTTCTGTAAAGGTGGAGCACCGGATTCTAGTGATGTTATAAAATACACACCTCTGATATGAGTACTTCTTACAAGCTACTGTAAGCCTACAGGTACTGTAAATAAGTAAATAAATACATACTACTTAAATTAATAAATGAATAGACAATGTATTAAAAAATATCCAAATAGACAACAGTTTCAGTATTCAATGTTTCAATAACATTTAAAAAAAATAACCTTCTCACTCGAAATTGAGTTAATTACAATTTATACCAGCATCTGCAGATAAATATGTCCAGTCTTTCTGTAAGAGCAACTGGGATAATAACCATAACTGTAAATATCAAGTGAAAGTAAACATCAAGTGGGCCCACACACACATATACACACTTCATATACATTCATTAAAACCCCACCGTTGAAGGCCTGATTCGTTGCTAGGGTGCGTCGTGGCCGATTAAAACATAAAGGTGGCCCCTTCACTCTAATCGAGCAAAATAAAACAATGGAGAGTACCTCGATGCAAATGACTTGTATGTAGTCGAGCGTGAAGACCTCTCCGCTCAGCCTCTGTGGCTCCGACAGCGATTGCGATCTCTTCCTCGATGCAATGTATCCAGTGATGCCAGAGGAACTCTATTCCCACGGCGATATCTGGGGTTGTGACACGTCTTAAGGTTTTTTTTATTTTATTTTATTTTGTCCGTCGTCTGGTGATTATCATTAATACGCTCACTATTTCTCTCAGCGATCCGTACACAGGCACTTGTAACAAACTGCTTCCCGTCCGAGTATAAACAATGTCGCGAGCAAAACACTTCTCTATAAAACTCGCTTAACACTTAAAATAGACAGGAAATTGTATCCGAAACAATGACAAAACACTGACAGATGAATTCTTAATGAAGCAAGTTTAAAACACTGTAACAATCGTACATCAAACGAACCCGCTTCCTATCTCTCTCTTCTCACCGACTCATTTAATTCCACGGTTCCTGCCTTATATCTGATCTTACAAACCAATCAAAACTAATAATTTTTCCTACCCATATATGCATACTTGAGTATGTTTTAAATATAGGTGAACACTCTTAAAAATAAATACAGTAACGAACTTCAACGTAAATGTTTATGATTCACGTTGTTATATATTTATACACAGCGCTTATTCCTATAAGCAATAATAAACAAGTTTAATTAACCCAAGTTTACCCAGGGTTATATATATATATATATATATATATATATATCAAAACAGGTAAACATACATATGTATATATTCTGCTAGGTGTAGATACTTGTGAAAATGATCAGCCATTTAGCTGCTGCTCCTTCACACTTCAAGCTGTACCTCTGTTCTCAAGCTGTTCTCTCACATGCTTCTCCTCGAAATGTGTCACCAACGTGTTTTTTTTTTTTTTTTTACTCTAAGTCCACATTCCTCCTCCAGTCTCAAGGAGGCTACTTGCGATTTTTATTGTCTTTTAGGACATGACAGGAGTCCAATATAATCGTTAAGTTGCACTGATAAAGTCATCCTGCGTTGGAGGTTGGCTAGCTGGTGTGAGGTTAGGAAACTAGTACTGATGATTGTGGAGAAGTGCTTGTGATAGTTTACGTCTGTTTTAAGACTAATTCCAGCCGTTTTAGAACTTGATTATGCTGCCAACTATAACACCCTTGTAGCTCATCCTGGTCATATGTGTCTCAGGGATGCAGGTGTTTTACATGGCTCTGAGAAGGTTCAGCTCAGCTCCCTCCATTTCCTCCATTGAGCCATGTTTTGGAACATTTAAAGAACTCAAAAGCTGTCCTCTGGAAAGAATAAGAAAATTGCGTTTGATGGTCAACATCCTTATTCCAAAATTGGTGTTATAGTAAAATTTATGTAAAAATCAAGAAGTTATGTCTTGCTTAAGACTTAAGGCTTGCCAACTTGCTCATATTTGCAATTTGCTTGGATACCATTATTCGTTGCAGATATGGGTTACAGACCTTAATTAGCAATATTTTGTCATCCTTAGAGGAAATGTTGTTCTCAAAGGACTAATTGACAGGAAACTGACATTCTGCTAAAATCATTTAGCCGATTTAAGAAAAGACAACTTTTGAGGTTTTAGGGCGATCAAAAGATCCACAGATGTTTGGATATGGAGTTCCTAATTTTCTCACTGCAGAAACGGTCAGTTTGTCATTGGCGCAAATCAAAGTCTTTTGAGGTTTCAGAGAAAGTACTATATAATTTGATGCCGAAAGCACAGCTGGACTGCAGGATTTTTTTTCCTCAGGCCAAGTTGGAGCGCAGAATGCAGCCACTGCATCTTGATTCCATCTTCAACATCTCACACACCCCATACACATAGAGAGTAATGTCCTTTTAAAGGGCAGCGTACAGTTTTGTGCTTCAATTGAATGTAAAGGGATAATTCTACAATAACTATAGGTAGAATTCACAGTGTAAAGAGTGTGGTGCTTTGAAACATTTTATTGTACAGCAAAAAGCTAATTGGTCATTCTGCGCTGTATTGAATGTTTGAAATTACATGAGATTTGATAAACAACCACAGAATTCTTGGTAAAGATGAGTGAAAGATGCCAGAAATATTTCCATTCTGCTCTGATCACTCCACAGTCACAAAGCACAACATAAACACTATTAAATGCCTTTCACTCAGAGATTAACGACTCTCACACATCCAGACGCCTCGTGACAGGCCTGATACTCCTCCAATTTATGCTGAGAGACCTTGAGTGCAGGCTGACAAAGATTTTATGGCTGCATGTGCGTTAAGTTGCACTGATAAAGTCATCCTGCGTTAAGTCATCCTGATAAATCAACTCCGAGCTGTCATTGCATATAAACAATGGCTGAAGGAACGTAAACCCCACTAAGTTTATCTCCAGAATATATCTGAGATGGAGCAGCGGGTCTTTTTAGACTGACCCAGGATCAGCTAGAAAGCTTCAAACAAGATGATCCGTTCTGCCCCATCAAACTAACAAAAACCTCTAGAGCAGTTTTAGACAGTCTATAAAAGCGAAAGTTGTTGATCAACCGTTTTTAAGACCAAATCTGTTTCGCGCCGCATCGATCAGTTTAAGTGTCCGCTGTGATTTAGATTCGAGGGTCTTTAGAGAGGAATCTGGCCGGAATGAGGCCGGCAATCAGCAAAAGAAAACAACCCAAAGTCCAAAACGAGCCAGAGACACGAGAGAATCTGAGCGGATTTATGAGGTGCTTCATCAGTTTGCAAAAAGCTTTCAAACAAGTTGAAGAGCTTCGATATTTGTGAGAGAACTTGGCATAAGCAGGCTCATCTCTACCATTAAACTACAACAGCCATCGAGGATGAGAGCACAGGCCAATTTTTAAAGACTTTGTTTTAATTGTATTGCGAAAGCAGGAAGAAACAGCTGTGTTTGAAGCCAGCTAAATGTGGGGCGCACACACATCCTGTTTATTGAGCTTACGGTTGCTTTGTATGTGCGTTTTGACGTCGACCACCCAATGAGAGTTGGGTTTTGTACAAAGGTTTTGAGGTTCAGTAACCAACCAAAACAAGTAAACCTGTTTGTTTGTTTTTCTCCATTGTCATTGGCTTCTGAGTTGCATTAAATTAAGACCTTATGTAAAAGCCTTCCTATATACAGAGTCCAATGCATTTTATTTTTATATAATATGCATTTTTATCTCATGAATATTTATAAGACCAGTTTATGGTCTCAATGTTATATTATTTGTGGTTATAGCTTTTAAGAGTATGATAATTTATCACACACAATGAACACATCCAGTGTACAATGCATTATAAACAATAAATGTATCTTCAGAAAAATGGCAAGATATGAGACTTAAGTTACTTAACATGGACACATACCACTTTATAACAATAAACAATGTTTATTTTTTTTTCCTCAAACAGCCATAAAATCAGATAAAATCACAGGGTTGCCAACGACAGACATGCTTTCACGCTGTTTGAAAAATGTCGTGATCGTTACTGTTGCAGATGAGCATTTTAAAACTTTTTTTAAAATAAGTGCTTTTATTTGCATAATTTACATGGGCATTGTTTTCCTAACCATTAGTAGTATTTTCTGACAGTGTATTTTTTTTTCTGTACCCCTAAAAAGGTGACTGAGTGGATATTAATAAATGAAATACTGGATTAAACTAAACGGCATTGAACCTCATTCAACAAAATATTTTTATCCCATTGAATATATGCATATATATTGACATTTAATCTAGGTTTAAATGCATTATATATATATATATATATATAATTTGTTTTGCAGATATTTCAGCATGTGTGCCTGTGGTATAGCTCTGCTCCATTTGTGATTAAGAGAGGCGGTTTAAAAGCACTTCAAAGCGTTGCAACAGTAAGCAGATAGGAATCCCTGAGGGAAGCACTTCTGTATCACATTCGGGATTAGGAAGGATCGCTCCACCTGACGGCATCACAGCGAACACGCTAATCCTCCCGCACAAATTTAGACCTGTCAGCGTGAGCTAATGCGAACGGCTGTCACCGGCCTGTTAGTTTGCTAGTTAGCTTTTTGATGTTCTTCATTCTTAAAGATTTTGTTGTCAGCACAGATTTAGGCTACAAATGATAGTTAGGTGTGTTTCTGAAGTCTACAATAGTCACGTTATTGGTTGCAAATGTGTGAAAGGGACATGTTATGGAGCAGACCACAAATGAGATCACTAAATGTTTTTGGTTATTTTGGAGTTATTAATTTGAAAAAAAAAAAATAGCCTATTGTGAGGGTGTAAGAGAAGTACACACACACTTCTGACCTTTTCGGAGTTGTCGGCATAATTTGACACGGATTTGTTTTCTGTTGATGACTGTAGATCATAATTTGTTTTTAATGAGCAGGCCACGTCAATCTATTGAAATTGTGGTTATTCACACAGCTCAACAGTATGTTCACTTACGAAATGTTTGTCTAATTTCCTTTCAGTTAGTGTAACACATTTGAGTCCTAAATTTGAGATGCATCTCATTACTCATTACTTGGTTGAAGCACTTGCGATAAGCTTTTAAAAATCTGGATTTGGCAATTTTCTAAACTTTTCAGCCATTTTCCTAAACTTTTTACGTCGGAATATCTGTCAGGTTGGATGGGGGGGGGGGGGGTCAGCAGACATTTTCAGGTTTAATTGGACATTCACAGAGTTGTCCATAAGACACACTTGCCACCACTTAGGTGCTCAGTCAGGTTGTGAATGCTCTATAATCTCTATTGTACTCTCTACTGCTCTAGTTCATTAAAGCTGTCTCTATTCAATGAATTATTTTGATGCATTAAAGTGTACTTTCACCTGTCCCTGCCACTAAAAAGCAGTCCCACAGTATGATGCACGACTTTACTGATGGTGTTGTAAGGAGCAGTTTGTGGTTTCCTAAATATACGAGGCTGAGGTTTATTAGAGCAAAAATATTGTTTGCCTTAGTCTTGGGTGTACTTTTTTTGAAGACATTCCAATTGGGTTTATTGCATCATCTTTGAGTCTGGCCACACCGTCACAAAGCCCATTTCGGTGGAGTGTTGCACATTAGATCATAAAGCCCAGCTTGAGCGACACTGCTCCAAACAAACCCATTCTCATTGAATTGTTCAGTTTGGCCAAGAGGCCAGTTGCAGGAAGAGCGTTGGATGTACAAAGGTCTTTCCATTAAGGATATTTATATGATAAAGCATAAATGCAGTATACAAGATAAATACAATGCAGAGGAAAAACATGGGTGACATGTGATTTCTTTGAGTAATTTTTACAGGTGTGAGCTGTAATCACAATTATTTCAGAAAAAGGTTACCGATTTAAAAGTAACCGTTGTTTTCCCACAGGTATAATAAGAATGGAGTGGACCTGAATCGCAATTTTCCGGACGCATTTGAGAGTAATACGGACCGGGAAAGGGAGAAGGAGGTCAGGGCCGTGATGGACTGGCTGAAGACGGAAAGTTTTGTTCTCTCTGCCAATCTCCACGGAGGAGCAGTGGTGGCCAGCTATCCATATGACAACAGCAATGGAGGTCAGTGTGAATTTTTTTTTGTTGTTACTGATATTCTATGGAAATAAAATAATGCCTCAAAGATTTGCACATGAAGAATATTGTGCATAAGATTGCAAGCGCAAGAAAAGATTTGTAAAGGTTCAAATCAAGATTCAAGCATAAAACAAGATATGCAGTCTTTTACTTTTTTGCAAGTGTAATTCATGTATTGTGAAACTGCAGCTCCATGCTGATGCAAAATAATCTGTATTCTTCCAATTCCCATTTTTCCGGGCTTAGACTTTTGACATTATTTTTCCCCCAAAATACGGCCTGCACTGCAATACATATATAAATGCGTTTCAAGAACTGCAAAACGGATTAATAGCGTAAAACTAATCTGTGGGTGTTTTATTTCTAAATGGTTAGGCTTACATTTTAGGAACACTGCTGTTTCGCCAATAAAAGTTAAAAAGCAAAGTCACAGTTGAGCCGCTAGTCTCACACACAGCGCTGTCAAAAGCAAAGATTCATTCATAAACAAAAGAGTCAATTGCTTGATTACTTTACGAATCAACCGTTTAACTGAATCGATGTCATGACTGAATCGATGTCATGGATGAATCAGTGACAGTGAACTCCAGGCGGGTTCAGTTATATTCTGGAAATTCTGTAAACATAATCAAACAAATGCAAAAATATCAATGGGAAGGTTAATTTCTGTCATTGATCAGAAAGTGTTCCTCTTTTTTTTTTTTGTAAGTTTTTTTTGTAAGTGCACACATGCTCCTGATGTAAAATTAAAAACTAACTGTAAACCTTTTCGCAAAATGTGAACTAGTGATGTGATCTACAAATCTTGCAGTACTTTACCTGTAAAAGAAGTTAAGCAGACCAGGTAGAGGCACAATCATTCTATTTTTTTATTTTTATTAAACACAGGAGGTCATTAATGATGCTTACATTACATTGTGCAAATTCACAAACACAGCAGATCTTTCATTTGGCAGGAATTGCAGGTGCTTGTCTTATATACAAGAAAATATTAAATAAGTTGTAAATAAATGTAATTTAAGATTATAAAGTGTCCCGAAACCTCATCCAATTTATAGCTTGCAATGCAATTGGCCGTATATTGGCGGGTAAAAAAAGGAAATCGGAATACAGATCATATTTATTTTGCATCAGCATAAAGCTGTATGTATACATATACAGACACACACATACATACGCACACACATACATGCATGCATACATGGATATAAACACATGCATATACATACACATACATACATAGGAGCCTTACTGCTACATACATGCACACACAAATACATATGCATGCATACATGCACACTTATACATACATGCAACCATGCATACACATATATACACGCACATACATGCATACACGCATGCATACATAATAGCGTAAAACTAATACATGCACATATATACATTGTAGGAGCCTTACCACTACATACATATACATGCACACACACACATATATATATACATGCACACACACACATATATATATATATACATGCACATATACACACACATGCATGCATACACATACATATATATACATACATGCATGCATACACACATATATATACACATGCAATACATACACACAAACGTACATGCACACACATGCATACACACATTTTATATATATACATACACACACACACACATATACATACACACAAACATACATGCACATACATGCATATACACACATACATACACATGCATAAACACACATGCACACACATACATATTTATACATTGTAGGAGCCTTACCACTACATACATATACATGCACACACACATATACATACACATGCATACACATACATACATACATGCACACATAGTGTATAGTGTATGTATGTGTTTGTGTGTGTATATATATATGTGCATATTCGTATGTGTATATATATATATATATATATGTGCAT
>JAUMHG010000058.1:1744641-1757873 GCA_032359395.1 Enteromius anoplus | reverse complement strand
AACAGAGCATTAGCATACTGTCATTGACAATCAGCTGCTGCCAGAGCACTTCATCAACAATCAGTGCTATGTTTAACGCAGTTGGTTTAAAAAGGGCTTTTATTCAGTTTCTATGAACTTACAGCAATTTTGTAATAGTTCAAGAGCAATAGAGCAGCTTTAATCCTGAATCCCTGCACATGTTTATTCATGCAGTCCTCATGACCTCAGGAACTGGGAATCATCTTCATAACATTATTTGGTTAACTGAGATTTTAGATTAATTTGTTTTATGCCTTTAATTTATGTTAAAGTATGGCTGAAAGTTTTTTTGTTTTTTTGACACTATCATTTGATGTCAGAAAAACAAAAACACAGATAATTCTGTTTACTTACAAATTCATCCCTGCACCTCACTATCATAAACATCCCTCTAATCTGCTAAAATACATGTCAGGCATTTGCATGATATATTCTGACACTGTTTTGCTAATGAAAGTGCCACTTACATGCAATTCTCTACTATACATCAGCTACAATACATGACAACGCTAATCATTTCTGTTGTTTATCTTCTTTTCCTCAGCTGAAAGAGTTCATCCTGACCAGTGGTGGAGAGTCAGCACCTGCCTTCGCTCGAGCCGTTGAGATCGTTCAAGCTAATGTAAAATGGCACGTCTTGTTCCAGCAACAGTTTTACAGATGGCTGCGGAAAGCTCTTGATGGTTAGCCTCTATTTGCATTGAAACCCTGTCAGACATCTACAGGCCAGAGACATAAGGACACTTACGTTAAAAAAAAAACAAAACAAACATTTACAGACTTAGAGAAACAGCAAAATTGAACTTCTATTTATGAATCAACCAGGCACTGACAGACTAAGACAAATTTGCAGAGATTCGCCCTGCTGGCCAGCACAGTCACTGCACAATAGACAATATAAGGCGGAGGACAAGGAAAGTTGTAGAAAATGCATTGAAAAACTTGCATCACTTAATAACTGATGGAGTGAAATTTGCACTTTTGATTTAACAGGAAACATCTAAGGTCCCTTTCAGTCTGTCTCTGACTGACATTCACTGAATAGGAATCTCGCTTCGAGATGTCCAATATACTCTGCGTGTATAGAAACACGCCAATGAAATTGGCATGCGCTGATTAGTATCCCGCTGCATCTGATCGCAGCGCGAGTACAAGTAGGCAGCGGATGAAGCGTTCATTAGCTTTTCACTTCAGAGCCGAGCTTGTATGCTGACGTTCCTGAGTCATTCTACTCGCCGAAAAATGGAGAAAGGCTGGTGTCATGGCGTAGCAGCGGCAGTGGTTCCAGTCGAGTGGCGGTCACAATTGTATTACAATTGTAACTGCTTTTGTGTACCGAGCATCCATCTCCCCTGTGCGCTTCAGGCTTTTCACAAAAGAGCAAAGCCTAAAGAGCTTTTTTCATCTTTTTAAAGACACATCCTTTTAAGGATGTCCTACCACCCGTGCGTTTCTGCATGCAGCCGTTACCTGGCACCGGCGGATGGTCACGATCAATGTCTTCCGTGTCTGGGCATTGAACATGCTGAGACAGCGTTCGTGGACGAGTCATGTTCCTGTTATGGGAAGATGACTGTCACGGAGCTGTGGACCAGGCTTTGCTACATGCAAGGTGGCGGAGTCTGGCGCTCTGGCAGCAGCCGGAGAGCTTCCACTTCCTGAGCGGGGAGGGCTGGTCTTACGGTGACAGTCAGGAACTCTCCTTGGAGAGCGCCTCCTGTCACCCACACTCCTGTACAGCTGGAGTTACCATCAGGGCAGTTCGGTTCACCGGAAACGGTCCCGGATGTCACCCTTGGTGCTCCCCCCGATGACCAGATCTCTTTCGCTGCTTCGGAAGGAGAGTACGGTTCTGGAGATGATGTGTCGGCTGGGACGGCGTCCGCTGGGCGTTCGACCGTGCCTGATACAGATCCAGAGCTGGTTGCTATGCTTGCCTGGGCCGCCAAGGGAGTCGGGATTGAGTGGAACACTTGTGTACTGTGGGCACTTCATCCTGAACCCTCCATGTTGGTACTTGGGTGTGGTCCGTGCTGGTGCACAGGGACCCACTCTGGTGCCTTTCATTCCCGGACGGCACCTTTCACTGCCTGAAAGCGACCCACCATCCTTCTTCACCACCCTTGATGGGGGCACAGCTAGGGGCTACACGGGGGTCCCCCAGGTGGAGAGGTCTGTTGCGATGCAACTGTGTCTGCAGGCGTCTCCGTCTTGGCAGGGTAACCCGTCGCTCCCCTCCCGAGCCTGTTGACACACGTCAGCGATGCCTCCAAGGCTTGTGGAGAAGCTGCTTCTTCCGTACACACCATGGCGTTGTTGCAGGTCCATCAGGCCAAGACTCTGAAGGCCCTGCACGAGGTAAGCGAGATTCCTATTCGTCGGTCACCAACATGACGTCTCCGTTTCCTTCTTCAGGGAACGAGGGTTACAATACGTAACCGGAACATTTCTTTTTGACTTGATTTGACTCTTTTATTTAAATTTTATTGATAATATGAAATATAAATTCTTTTTAAAGCATAATCTTAACAAGCAGTTTTTGAAAAATGCAGTTTTTCCATAATTCAGTCAAATTCAGGAGCCTCACATGTATGTTTATTGACTACAAGAGAAAGAAAATGTAAATGAAAGGACACTCACTGCATTCCCTCCCCAAATACTCTTGCTATTCTCAGACGGAACAGAAACTCTTTTCAAAGTTTAAATTTCAGTGATAAGCTGCTCTTTGCTTTCCTTGCACAATCACACCATTTTATTGATTTCTTTTTTGTACGATATCAAATGAGGCCATATCTACCTTCATCGTTCAGTTAAACAAAGGTAACTGCAGGTCAAGAGAGGATCCAAAACAGGTTGTTGTCATTTGTCTGTTATCATGGACAAACACATGCAAGCTTGTCTGATTATGGGTCTATGCTAATTAAGGATTTCTTAAAGGTGCCTATCTCTGTTGTCTTGGGTCAGTAGTGCATTGAAGATGGAGATTCTACAATATTTACAGATTATAATTCTACACTCTCAGAAATAAAGGTACAAAAACTGTCACTATGGTAGTACCTTTTTAAAAGATAAACTTTTGTACCTATCAGGTTTAAATATATACACTTTAAGTACTAATAACAAACGTACCTTTTAAAAAAAGGTACCACCGCAGCGACAGCTTATTGTACCTTTCTTTCTGAGTGTGTATAACTTGAAGGATATGCATATACATGTATGCTGGTTTATGTGTATATATTTACACAAAGTTAAATGACATATGGGTCAATGATGTGGCTTTTCTCATTTGTTTGCTTTTTTTATTTTTTTATTAAATGGATAGTTCATCCAAAAATGTTAATTCTGTCATCATTTACTTATCCTTGTATCGTCTCATGTGCCTTTTATCTTTGGAATTAAAAATAAATATTTTTCAATATTTTCTTATGATTTTTTTCTTCTAATGAGGCACGATTACTTCATATGATAAACAGATTAATTTAAGCTTTTATTCCCATTTACCCATTGATCAACAAAATAATAAAGCTCATTAGTATGGTAGAAAATCAAAACAGAAGCTAAACTGTGTGCTAGACGTGCAGGAACAAACCTCAGTGGATGCCATCCAACCTGAAAACAAATGATAAATTTTTTTTGATGAACTATCCTCTAAAGTTATTTAAAAGTACTGTATATTGATGCAGTTTATACGGAAAATAACTTAAAAATGTTGAACTTCTGTAATGTTTAAATTCTAAATTAAAATGAATTTTTGTCAGGGTGGTGTAACCATTTATTTTAAAATATTTGTCATGATTATGTGTAATTATTTCTTACTCATATAGTATAATTATTTATTCTTACTTTTTTAAGCCATATTAATATCCAAATCACCGTGGTATAACCAGAATGTAGCATTTTAGTCAAATTTGACAAAGATTGTAAGATGTCAAATGGTATAACCTGAAAGTATTTGAAATTTATGTTGTCCGTTTTCCATTTACTGATTTTCCTAACATTTATTTATGTATATTAATCATTTTTTTCCTAATTAACTGGTGGTTGCACCACTTGACATTTTTATTAAATATTTGTTTACATACACCCTTATAATCGACCCATATTTTTTTCTACTCTTGTGCAGATACATACTTATTACAAAGCAGTAATTTTTGCCATTTACATTTTGTAGATACTGTATGTTGGCCTTCATCCTCTCAAGTTAATTTGTGTCTGTTTATTTGTTTTATATACGTTGCAGGCATAAAATGTAAAAATGAAAAGCTTAAAAATATGTTTCAGTTATCAGTGCCTTTTCTACCTCACTATCCTTTTCCAATTAGAAAGACTGGCAGTGCCTTAAATAAACCTGTCATAAACATTTTCATGATTTGTTGTCTGATTTTTCAAACAAGTCAGACGTAGCAGGTTTGAAATGTTTCAAGCTTACATAAAAGCAGCTGGAGCCACAGGTGTCAACACAGTAAGATGAAGTCTTAAGTGTTATGCAGACTCTGACTGTTACTACCAAAGTCACTACATAAAGTATAAAGAATGACAGAAAAAAAAGAGTTGACACAGTCAACCAAAAGAAAATGGTTCTATTGTGCACTACTGTGGATGCCAAAATAATACTGCAATGTCTATTCTCTCTTAGTACGAGGCGTTCCCTATATCAGTCAGGGAACAACATGAGAACATTATTGTACCATAAAAAAATCTATCCAACATCATTTATGCCAGCTCTATAATGAAAATTCATACTTATGGTCTAAAAAAAAGACAAATCTGAACTGAAGTTCTGTCTAAAAGGAAATCTACCAGTCACTGGCTGATTGAATCAGTCCTTCTTCACAGTGTCTGCAAAGCTAGACAGTGACAATAATTTATTGAAAACATGAGCACCTTTATACTCTTTCTACCTCTCCATCATGCTGCTGAAGTACTGATAAGTCTTGTCAGTCCTCCATTCATTTTTGCCTCCAGGCCACATGCTCACATTTCGATCTTGTGGCTGCTGTCCGTGGTTCTGAATGACCTCCTTTAGTGGATTGATAAATAGCGGCCAACACCACTCTTGCTTTAACACTCCCAGTGGCTCTCAAAACAGTCATAATAATCAAGCATACCAATAATCTGTAAATTAAGGATTGTTTCCCACATATTTTTCTTTTTAATGTGAAAAATAGCTTTATTAGCTGCTCACAGCTCATAATAATCTTGAGTCCCACAAACTATAAAGTTTTCATTTATCAATTGTTTTCCATCTGTGGTTTTCCACAAAATAGTGTTTACATATAGGTATATCTCTAAATAAACACACACACACACACACACAAGTTTATAAATTTATATTCATATAATTCATAAAATGTAAATTAGGACCATAGACTTGATTTGGTATCTTTTATAAATACAATACTGAGACTTATAGCCACAGTATGTGCAGATACAAAGAAAGGCACTAAAAATGAACAATTGAAGCCAGAAGAGCAGCCCAGAAGCATAACTGGAGAATTTTTTCTGATCCATGAGGCAAAATCAAGGACCATGACAAAAGTTCCAGAACATCCCTTCAAGGCAATTTTTACGCCATATAAACCTCGCCCTTACGCTTTCAAAGGGTTGTGAAATGATGTATTTCTTTAAGGATGACTAAAGCTTGGCGGCGGGTCAAAGATAAAATTGAAACAGGGAGGCAGAACTGGAGAAATCACAAAAACACATACTATCATCCTTCACTATTACCACAATACTTCAGCAGGTGTCAGTACTACGCTTTCTCGCAGTCCTGGAGTGCTTCCTTGGCAGAGAGTGCAAAACGGATGCGAGCTGCGCCGCACGACACCTCAAAAGACGCGTTGAGTTACCGATGTAAACGCTTTCCAATACTTCTAACAAGAAAAACAGCGTTTGGAACGTCGCCATTTGCAAACACTATATAATTGTGTACTTGAAGGTATCGTTTCTGAGTGTGCTATATTCCTTCTATCCCTACAACCTCGAATTGAATTTTGATTTATATTTACAGGTGACTGGAGGCTATTGATTTTTTCTTACTTTCTTTCTTCTCTGGATATGAAAGCTAAATCAACAAAATGGAAACACATTAGTCATTCTTTTATCAGCATAGATGTTTTACCAGGCATTTGGTCTGCTCTGGGCTCTAATGTAGAATCACTGCCAAGTACACTAATATTGTCCCCACAATCTTCCATTTGGAATAGTGCTGCAAGACACTGACAAGAGATCAAAACAATAACATGTGCCAAATGCTGATGGGATAGAGAGAAAGAGGGTGAAATTGCGAAAAGCATTTTTATCACCTCAATATGAATTATTGATGCTCAGTGTTTTGATCAGAATGGCCACCATTATTAGCTCACATTCAAAAATACGAGAAATGAAAACGGAAAATTCATATTTTTTGTGATGTTTACTGTTCTGTGAAAAAGTGGTGCTTTTAGAGAGATTATAGAAAGACAGTTTCATCTTTGGGGTAACCTTTTCAAAAAGACTTTTGCATACATTTACAATTTTTCTTCTCGCTCACACTGCCACACATACTCAGTATGCATGCAAATCTCTCAAAATATCAAACAATAATTTTGCTAATGATCAATCAAAATAAATCTATTGTGCATTTCTCAAACGCAATATTAATTACAAAGGAGGACTGCAATGTTTTGGGGGGAAAGAGTCCTTTTACATCAAATCTTAATGAATTCAAAGCATTTGACAAGTTTGGAAGAGGAAATGGCTTTGATGTTTCGGTTTAATGAATCAAAGGGGAAAATAAAGAAACAGTGGGTTGACTGAACATCTTAGGGGGAAAACAGCATTCAATCTGTCATCGTGTACCCTGAGCTCTGATATTGCATGCTAAAACTCACAGAGGACATCTCATCTGAACAAATCTCAGCAGAGATCGTGTTTACAGGGCATGAATATTCTTTTCCACCCACGTTTATGTTTATTTCTTTCGGGAAAAAAAATAGCTTTAGAGTCGCTAAGGTAAAGGTAAAATAAATGTAAAAATGTATTAGATTAAATTACATTTCAACTTTTTTAATGCAATTACAATGAATACTTTTAATAATTACATATTGAATTGAGAATTCACTCACCCCTCCCTCTCCAAAACCCAAAGCACTTACTTTCTTCTGTAAAAACGCAAAAGGAGATGTTTTGTAGAAAGTTCACGCTGCTCTGAAAGGACAAACAAAAAGTGGACAATTAGGTTGTGTGTTCTGAACTCATACAACACACCATACTATGGAAGAAAAAACATTGCACCTAGATTTTTAAGGTTTGTTCAAAGGAAAAAGACTAGAGACATGAATATGTATCTATAAATCATTGTTACATATTTAAAACTTGAATGATCCCATTTGAATATCTGCTTGCTGAAATAATAGCTGCCCAGAGGTTCTGTCCTTTACTTTATACCTCTCTGAAATGGAGACAAATCTAATCTCAATAACAACACAGTGACGTTACTGTGATTTTGTCTTTCAAAAGCTCCATTACTCTTATCAATGCTCCATTCTGTGTTTTCATTTCCCATTATGATTTTAAAATATTTGTAGAGAAGGATTTAATTACAGCTCACTGAACAGAGTCTGAATGTTTTGTTTGGATAATCACATCAATATTTCTCACAGAGAGATATTTGACTAGCTATTTAACTTTTTTTTTTTTAAACTCCAATCAGTCACTGTGAAAAGATAAGTAAAGGGTTTGATATGGTAAGGTGAGATACAAAATACTTGATGTGATCACACTCATTTCTCTTCCTTGTAAACAACCCAGTACTCCTGCGTGAATTTCCTGTGAGAGCAACCCTTCTTTTTAAGATGCGAGCGGATATTGGATTAGCAATGTAATCAATATCTAATTACCTTTATCAAAAGGCCTGGGGTTTTAATAGTTGGTTCAGTGGGGGCCGGATACACTATTTAACATTTAACAGTTAGAACATCACCTGCTGTTCTTGCTTCCTTCTCATTAGCACTGTTTTCATACCTAGTGAGCTCTCTTGTTGCCTGACTGTCTAAATTGGTAGCTGCCATCTAATCCAACGTCCTAAATGAAGCTTCACTTTAATGAGACTCTACATAGTATCTACAAGCAGACCACCTTATCATCACCTAATTTCCCTGCATTTAAGACAGGTTTTAATTCCCTTGATATATTTATTAATGAATAAAATTGGACCGAGGACTGATTCCTGTGGAACACCTTTAATTATGTTAATAAAACAGCTTTCTCCAGTACTTATATCTCATAAATAATAATAACTAAACAATCCAGCAGTATTTTCTGATAAACCTTAACTGATGAGTCTATGATTCAGTACTGCATAATCCACGTAAGCTTTAGCTAAATCAATAAAAAGGGCTGCATAATGTTGGCTAATATCTAATGAAGCCTAAAAATTACTTTTAAGGCTGCAGTAATGGTGCTTTAAAATACCGAAAATATATTTTGTGGCAAGAAAGCATTTCAGTTGTTTACAGGACATTTAGAACCTTGGCTAAAATAGGTCAATTGGTGATTCCAGCTTACCTTTAGGAAACGTATACTTCAACACTGGCCCTCAAGGTCTACTTTCCTGCAGAGTTTACTTCAACCCTAATCAGAAACACCTGAATAGGCTAATCAAGGTCTTTGAGATTACTAGAAAGTAGCAGGCAGGTTTGAATTTGATCAAGGTTGGGCTTAAACTTCAGCAAAGTGGATCTCAAGGGCCAGAGTTAATAACACCTGCTTTAGCATAAAAAAAGTACTTATTAGAGAAACTGTATGCTTTAAAGATACTTTAGATGCACTTTAGTATGTTAGTCTGTGCATCAAAATAAATGTACTCTTTTTAAAGAGTTAAACATTGTAAAGAACGAAACTATGATTTAATATACATGTATTTCAATTACTTTTATTTCATGCTTAGTATACTATTGTCACGCCCCTACACTTTTGTTTGTTGTTTAACTTCCCCATGTGCTCTCTGTGACCCAGTTTCTGTCTGTGTTGATTACGTTCAGGTGTGTCTAGTTATGAGTGTGATTGTCTGCCTTATTTAAACCACGTTTAGTTTACTCCCGTTGTCCGGTCATTAATGTTGTTTGATGTCTGTTAGTGTGGATACCCTGCTTGCCTGTCTCTTTGCACTTGGATTATTAAAAGGATTAATATAATAAGAGTTTGTATCAGCCTCTTTGATTCGCCACACGCAGATCGTGACAACTATAAATACATTTTCATATTTATGTACTCAATAAAATGCCATGCAATTGTACTTTCAGCATATTTAACTGGTATAAGTAAATGTGCTAAATTGGAATAACCCAAGGCACTTTAATTGTGCGGAAAGTAGTGCTGAAGTCCAATTAAAGACATACTTAGTATATTTGATTGTGCTAATGTGGAACTATTGCAAGTATACTTCAGGTACACTTTAAATATTTTGCATGTTAAAGACAATATTACACAATCCTCATTAAAAGTGACATAAACACATTTTAGGCTTATTTGTAAGAAATGTGCATTGAGCACAATTGATACTTCTAAAAATGTATCTTTCAGTAAAGATATGAACTATACTTAGTATTAAATCAAAACATTTGAAATACATTACTTTTTTACTGAGGATAAAACAAAAAGGTTTTAATAAAATATAAAGTAAACATTAGGAAACATGCAATTAAACATAAAAGTGCCAAAATCTCTGTAAAGATCAGCCAACAAACAAGCTAAGGACACAACTAATACCAGCCTATGTTGATGTAAGATTTATTTTTGTCCTCAGAAAGCTGCCTACATAGGCAGGTCGGGTTTTATAACAAGGCAATTATCTCACAGCTCCTTCTAATACCATAGTCCTTACCACCAATGTAAAAAGTACTTGCTGACCTAACATGACTGCAAGAGAGTATAAAATAGAGAGCTGGGAAAGGGAGTTGAACTTGGCTGCTGTTCTGGTTAAAGGGCTTTTTCCCTGCCATCTGCTGTCTGTTTTCTTACAACTAATTCCACTCTTTCTCTTCACCCACTGATAGCTGCACCTTTGTCCAGCCCTACCCTCTTTCAAGTCTTCTTTCCTTTCATTTTATTTAGTCATTGTTCTTATAAATCATTTCTCATGTTCTCCTTCTCCACCTTGGGCTAAAATAGCAGAGGGTGTTACACTCAGCCATATGGATTAAGGTGAGGTTTCAAAGAGGGTTAGGTAATGTGTATCTCCGTCTTATGGCTCTCTGACTGCTGATCAATACCATCTCAGCTCCACAGTCACATAATCACCTTACAGATAAATGAGACCGATCTGAGGTCTGTCTGACGACTCTCAGACAGAGTATCTGCTGCTTTGCGAAGATGTCCCACAGGGACCAGTGTAGCCGACAGCCATTGATCACCTGCATCGCTCCAGAGGGAAAGGAGAGAAACGAGAACAAGGTCCCTGTTGAATGTCGTTGGTGATGGAGCATGGATGTTGAAATGATGTGAAGGGTGCTCCAAAGAGCAGACATCAAGATTTCATGCCTTATATGGCATTTTAGAGAGAATCAGAAAAAAAAAGAAAAAGCGAAGCATGTAATGTGAAGATAAGGCAACAGGATTAGCGAGACAGAACAAGGCAGCACAAGGCTTAGCTGGACTGGACACAAGAGGCTACTTAACGACAAACTGGAACAGCACAGAAAACACTGGGAAAATTACTAGGAGAGAAAACTAGGAGAGTAACAAGGGAGGACAGATGAAGAAGAGGAACCAATAATTAAGTAATAATAAGAGGGTGGGGTTCGGATTAAGGCTGTGTCCATCAAACCTTTTTTTTTTTTTTTTTTTTTTAAGAGATTAGTATGTTTTTCCAATTGTTTTCAAAGGGATCACAAAGCTCTTAGACTGTGTCTAGACTGGTCGCTGCAGAAATGGCTGCCCACTGCTCCGGGTGTGTGTGCTCTTCTCACTGCTGTGTGTGTGCACTTGGATGGGTTAAACGCAGAGCACAAATTCCTAGTCTGGGAAACCATACCTGTTCACATGTCACTTCCTTTCTTTTCCTAGTAGAGGTTCAATTGAGAGGTTCAATCCGGTGTAGACACCGTGTTACTCCACCCCAAAATTAACATTTTGTCATTTCCCATGTTGTCCCAAAACCGTAAAAGCTTTGTTCATCTTCGGAACACAATTTAACAAACCATAGACTTTTGCCTCAACAGACTCCTAATTTGTTAATCTGCTTATTAATATTTGGTTTAGATATTGTACAGTATAAATCTGTACTTTATACTGTATGTTCTGTAAACTGTAAACAACCAATATAATAGGCACGCAAATAAGATGCTAGTGAAAATTTAGTCCCTATATTAAATTGTTATGTCCTCACAATATGTCTGCCACTTTTCTTCCACGGATATTCTATACAATGGCAACTTAACTTAAGAAAACTGTGCAGAGATTTGCTCTTAACGCTCGCAGTTAGGTGTTTTCAAGATTGAGTCTGGTATTTTCAGATGACTAAAAATGCTTTGGTGGACACACAGCCTAATAGGCAGGAAGCGCATGGCACATAAAAAAACAAAACAACAAAGCCATGTGCCCACATAAAACTTGACACAAGGACATATGCCCATTGAGAACTTAGCCAAGCTGCATGTTCACACAAAACAAGATGACATGAAAACACGACAACACAACAAGGGCACAAGACGACACACAGGACAAGAGTACACGGTGAAGGAATAATAACTTGCGACAATACATTGAGGCCTTAAACCACGATAAAATCGGTCTAAGCAAGAAACTGAACAGTATTTATATGATTTTTACCTCTGATACACCACAACGTACAACTGCTCTGTGCTCATTTACAACATCCCGTGCGTGATGTGCTCTTGCACATAGATATGTACAGTACGTACTGTATGTAGATGCCTCATTAGTGGCTGTTTCTATGGGCCGCGATAGATAAGGATACATATTAATCTATGTGTTTGTGTATGTATATAGATATAAATTAAATTTGGTTTCGTCTGTATGTTCTTTTGAAGCTTTGGAACATTTTGTGTCCACTGACTACCATTTTATGAGTGACAGACTGTAACTTTCTTAATTTCATTATTCATTTTCTACTTAAGAAACAAAGTCACCTACATCTTGAATGGTAAGCAGATCAACATAAAATTTTCATTTTTGGGTGAACCATCCCTTTAAGATGGTCGCAAAGTAATAAATATTCGCGGCCAAATTGTTCATTGTCTATTTTTAATAGCTCAGACTTGATTTAAGCACAGCTTAGATGGAAGTCATTTTCAAACCAAGCAACATTCTGTTGGTCAACACAATGAATCATAAATCAATGAATTCCTGAACTCATGGACTTCCAAAGTTTCATCAGTCCTATGCAGACAGTTTACCAAAGGCAGCTCACCACATCTGGGGATATTAGCTTACTTCTTGTTCATATCATCATTTTACTAACCCTGGCCTTGTCTTCAATGACAGTTGTCAAGTAAACACAGTGGAATAACATTTGGTGTGAAAGCTATGCTTGCTTAAAACACTCAGTAACGAATTAAACATTCAATAACCTTGAGCGACTGTAAACACCGCAAATCAACAACAAATCAGCAGTAAATACTCTAGTGACAAGTACAGGGCTTAAAAGAAAAAGTCCATAAACCAGAACACAAACATTGGGAACACATAATCTGACAGCAAACAGAAATGAAGGGTAAAGGGGCGAATGCTTGGTATGGTGTGATAATGTAGTTTTGGTAAAAAAAAAGAAAAAAAACCATCAACAACCGAACAAGCTGGTCTGGGACACTATTAGATGTACTGTACAAAAGGGAAATGGTGGTGGTGCTGCTGTTACCTTTGGCAGATTGCTATTGATTCCTGTGACACAAGAGGTTTGGCCTTTAAAGATCAAACGTATGCCCTCACATCCTGCCCCGCAGCAAATGTAACCGCTTTCTTTGCCAGTCTTGTGGCTCCGTCTTATCCTGGTGGAGTCTGTAAGTCTTGTACAAGCTTCCCCAGTGTAGTGTATATTTCTTTGAACAAGTCAAAACATTTGCTGCATTTTGGTGGCGTCACCACTAGGGAGTCGACTTATATGTGTGCTTGTGACACTGGTTGAAAGATATCGATTTAGTACAAGCATATGTTATATAGATCTTTCTGTATGTCAGCAACTACTCTGTTTCTGGAACTTTATATATATA
>JAUMHG010000058.1:1717525-1728864 GCA_032359395.1 Enteromius anoplus | reverse complement strand
TATAGATATATATATATATATATATATATATATATATATTTTACAGGTGAACATGAATCTGGGAACATTTTATCATTAGTGCAGTACCAGGTGAACTACCAACCTATTAGGTTAAAATATGTACAGTTTAAGTGCTAACATGTACCTTTTAGGTCCCAAAATGGACCCTTTAGGAAAAAACATGTACCTTTTGAAAAGATACCACCCCAGTGCCAGCTTTTGTACCTTTTATTTTCTGAGCATGTATGGCTTTTTTGAAGTTTTAAACTTGCTTGGTAGCTCACCTGGTAAACTATGATACAATGTTGCCAGATTCATGTTCACCTGTTTAAAAAAAAGTTGTTTACACAGTTGTTTATTTTGATGTTTGATTATATGATGTTTTTGCTGAGGTCAGATTGGCCCTAAACAAATGCAGCCGTGCCATAATTGGTACCAGTCATATTTCTGAGAACTGCTCTTGTGATAAAACAGAGGCATCCAGATTCAGTAATAACTGCTGGGTTTTAATGAGATCAGAGGAACGCATTATAAGAATTCGTAGAAGAGTAAAGACACACAAAAACAAATAAAAAAGTAAGACATATATATTTTTTCGCTGGGGTCTCTGTTAAAAAAAATTGATAATTTAAATATTTTTATTTGATTATAAAGCACAAAGAAGAGCAAAATGGAAGGTCTCATTATATGTACACAGGGTGCCTATATGTATAATTGGCTCTTATTTGCATAATCATCCCGCAGCATTTGTTGTCTCCATATGTTGAAGTATGTATAATTGAAGAATACTGAAAAGCTTTTTTTTTCTAGAAGGGTCTGAAGATTAGAATGCGGTGGCGTTCAGTGATGTTTCTTCCCTCGACCCCTCTCCAATCCTCTCCACTCATCTCTTCTCCTCCCATCATCTCACAAGAGGATATGACTGCAGGGCTGGCGGCCTTTTGCTCTAATTGGCGACTCTATTAACTGAAAGAGAGAGAAAATGACAACGTATAAATGGAAGAGACAATGAAGTCTTTGTTTATTATAGCATACAAACACTCGCTGCATGCATGCACCTTCCCTCTGATTTTAATATTTGTTTCTTCCGAGCATCTGCGGAGCTCCCGCAGGTCAAAAAAGACATTCAAGCTCGTACATACTAATAATTCCCTCAGACGCTCAGACACGGTCGTGCTCGTAAAGCTTAGTGATGCAAATACACAAGAGAACCCTGTGTAGCTTCACCTCTAGAGTGAAAGAGGTCAAGTGTTTGATTATTTCATCCATTTGGAGATGTCATTTCCTTAATATCTGACCTTTTTGGCATGGATTTAAATGGTTTATATTAGTAGTTTTTAACCTTTTTGGCTCCAAAGCTGCAATTGTCTAGAACAATAGTCAAAGGCCTACTTGTTTATATGAATATTCAAATATGTTATATATATATATATAACCTTTCTGGGTTTTTAAATTGCACTTTTTTTTTTTTATTAGACTACCTCATACATTCTAGACTGTCAGAATACTGGTTGACCAGGCGGCCAAGACCTGCCCATGAGACCGTTTGACGACATGTCAAGCAACCAATCACAGTTTGTTATGTTCTGCCTCATGTTTCAGGGTGTGGCAATGTCACCACAATAACAGACCAGTGTGTAAAACTCTCAGACTTAAACTTTTAGAGATTCTATGCCACGATATTGAAATATTGCACATACATTTGAAAAACCAGCGTTCGGTTGATCATGATAAGTGCTTGTCGTCACAGTTATAAATACGACAGCTTTCATCTTTAATGAGGGAGTCTGGCGTCATGGCATCTTTGTTTCCAGGCGGAACATTAAAGAACGCAACACATCTTTCAGAAATCTTGTATAATTTAACCAATCAGACGACGACTTAGAAAGTGTTTCTGAAGTGTGCCATATGCATCTGTGGGATTAGGTCAGGGCCAGTGATATCTCACGACTAATTTGTCAAATTTTTACGAATTCGTACAACCTTACTTGATGGTGATGGGTAGGTTTAAGGGCTGGGTTAGGTGTAGGCCATTCATACAAATTCATACGTATCGTGCAACTCGTGAAATTGTACGTTTTAGCTAAAAACATATGTATTTGTATTTGAGTGAGGTCATACAACTTCATGCAAATTAGCCGCCCCATAAAATAAGTACAATTTCCTGTGAAATCAGGTTCGCACGATCACAGTTTTTTTCTGTTTTGAATAAAAACCAATGCTTGGAGATGGTTTTTAAGGTATAGTTCACCCCCCAAAAAATCTAAATCTTTGAGAATTTATGCATCTTCATAAAACCTGTTTGCATCTATTTGTTCCAGGGACCACAAAAGGAGATATATCTTTTTGTCTTACATATTTTGCCTTAAGTCTTCTTAAACCATATGATTTGTAATCTCATGTCTTTGACCATGGCTTTGTGTGTTATAGCTTCTAAGGATACTTAAGATAGAGTCACATAGCTCTTCCTCTCCCTCTCAGTCTTTCCACAGCAATATTTACAGAGGATTAGGTTGACAGCAAAGCATCTGATCTGGGATCAGGCCAACAGTCATTCAACACATTCTGATGCCCAGAGGCTGTGGCACATGCTGACATCATCCCTCCCTCAAGCCCTCTCTGTGTTCACTCTGTCTTTCATCCCTTTCTCTTCTGGCCTTTTGCTCTGAGTCACATCATCATCTCATATTATGGAAATGATGCCTTTTCCAGTTTGATAAGGTGCTTTAAAAAAAAAAGAAAAGAAAGAAAAAAAGACATTTGTGATTTCAAGCATTCCTCTTGATAAATAACATGTTAGCTTGTTAAGAATTTGTCTGTGCCATCTCAAGCTTAAATTAAAGGGATAGTTCAGCCAAAAAATGAAAATTCTGACGTTTATTACTCACCCTCATGTTTTTCGAAACCCGTAAGACCTTTGTTCATCTTCGGAAGAAAAATGAAGATATTTTGGATTAAATCCGAGAGTTTTCTGACCCTGCATAGACAGCAACACAACATGTTCAAGGTCCAGAAAGGACATTGATAAAATAGTTCAAGTGACATCAACCGTCATTTTATGAAGCTACGAGAATATTTTTAGTTTTTACTAAACAATTCCTTCTATTCCCTGTCAGTCTTCGACACGCATTCATGACTGTACCAAAATAACTGCATGTGATGCAGCTTACAGAGGATTCCACTTTTCAGTTATTATTTATTTACATAATCATGGCACATTTTAAGATCATCCATGGAGACATTAACTTGTCCTTAAGGAGTTAAGGAGTTTATTTTTTGGATTACTAATGGATGTTGTCATACTTTTTAGTTTATGGAGTAGTTATAACATATGGTAGCAAAGTTGATGCAATACCTGGAATTCTATGTTAATATTACTTGCACACAAAACCAACATCCAGTGCTCCACTGAGAGATCTGATCATCAGCCAGTCTGTCTGGAATGACATGAAGTAACAGAACAAACTGAGACAGACTAAATCCAGAAGAACTGTGGCAACGTCTCCAAGATGCTTCAAGATGCTACCTGGAAAGCTACAATACTGTTCAAAGTTTTAGACTTGTGTAAGGTAGAAGGCAGCTTTCCAGGTAGGTTTTTTGAAGCATCTTGGAGACGTTGCCACAGCCCTTCTGGATTGAGTCCAGACAGACTGGATGATGACCAGATCAGATCTTTCTGTGGAGCACTGACTGTTGTCAGACTCCTTGCGCAGACAATAATCTCACTGAATTATTACAATTAATAACAAAAATAATGTTTGGAAATGTTAACTGATATTTCCAACTGATACATTACTGCAAAAAAATAGAAATAACCAGCTTAAAACCGTTTTTTGTTGGTAAAAATACTAGTGGCCTAAGATTTTTGCACTGCACTGTATATTAAAAAAACATCCTACAAACCTTAAACTTTGAACAGTGATGTCATTGTTGACCAAGGAAATGTTTAGATTAACATATAGTACAATAGATTTGCCAGCTTTATTATTTATTTTTACTGTATAGCATATAAGATTCCCATTTTGTAGAATGGCCCATCTACTATATGTCTTGCTTGTTGGAGCACCGCTGTTTTCCACATCTACAGACGAGCAGGCAGAAACATCTTGGGACTGCACCTTCTCACCCTCTCTCGGATGGCATGAGATTAAAGGAAGAGGGTCAGACAGATTGTTGAGGTTACATCTCAGATAAGATCAGAAATGTGTTCGCTGTCAAAGCGCTTCAAATTGCGGATTTTTTTCCAAGCTGTTCCTTCTTTTCCTCCACCAAGCCATGAGTGAATGCTCAGATGCTTGTATGCCTCTGAAGTGCGAGGAAAGCAAAGCTTTTTTGTTAACATCCAAAAAGGTAAACAAGGAAGGGAGCGATATGAAGCATGAGAGATCAAACATGCGATTGGAGAGAACACACCCCATCCGTCACCAGAAAGCTTGGAGAAAACTGTGCATGTCAAAGAAGCTGCAGGGGTGTTTTATTAGGATGTAAAACATGATGCACCTGCATAAAGGTACATACAGTTTGTTTTAAGATGTAGTCTTGCCTAGGTACAAAGTGTTAAATGTTGCTTTTCTTGTTGTTTAACAGATTTTCACATAAGAGCTGCAGAATATCTTTATGTAGGTTTCATTATATACTGCATTGTGTTTTGAAATTGGTGTGGGTGTGTAAGTTAGCGTTAGCGTAATTAAATCCAGACTACGCAAGTTCAGTTGCACAACCAGCTGGGATTTTCGTAGTAAATATTTAAGTAGCTAATAATTCACAAAAATGTTTTTTTTTTTTTTTTGTGGGATCCTGTTCAACTGAGTGAAGGTTGCATTTGTTTGATTGGACAGCACGTAGGAAAATGATGACTTAATAAGAGGGCCAAGAGACTTGATCATTCCCTCATGTCTCAATTGTGTTTGCTTCGCAAGCATGTTTTGAGATCCGCCGAAAAACCCACTGAGGGGATTGCATCGCCCGTTTCAAGAGTCCCCTCAGGCTATCAGTCGTAGTAAAGGGTGTCTGAAAAAGCCACAAATCTATGTGAATTATTAATATCAATGCATCTGTTATGGCAGATTCTCAACTGCGGTTTTAAATGCACAGAGTTTACAAATAGACAGTGACACATCACAGTAATGTTTTCTTTTCCTTGCTCACTTCTTTTCTTTCCTCTCTGGCATTAATAATACCAGGATGTCAATACACCTCTTGGAGTTGTAGCTAATAATAGATTTCTTGGAATGGTAGGGCTGTTACTGTTTCAACAGGCTAGAAGGTCGATTGGCTGCTTCTGAAATCAATCTTGCATGTCCACTATCAATCACTGTGGAGCACGGTGCTCTTACATCCTTGAACTGTTCAGATTTGTGACTTCTTACCAGTTGAAAGAGCTCAAACACATTGTTTGTGTTTCCTGCCTTAATTAAAAAACAAAACCACCGGTGTGCCTCAGGGGTCAATATTAGGCCCAACACTATTGTAAATTACTTTTACTGAATGATCATGATTACTTTTTCCTTTTACTGAATGCTTGTTATATTTTAGTTTTTCTCAGGACCATGATAGTTAATCTGAAAAGCGTATCTATAACTTTATTTTTTCGCGTAATATACACTTAGTGCATTCAATGCATTTTTTTTACTGTGCATCTCAAAAGTCCCATATACTCTGTTTTTATTTCTAGCGGTGTCCGGAGGTAATCCAGCCTTATACACAGCATTAGAAGGACTTTTCCACTTCCTAATTGACTAATGGTCAGATTAGGTATGGCACAATGGACCTCGCTGACATGGCCTCTTGCAGTGATAACAGATGGATTACGAATTGAAATGGGACAGGCAGAATAGTAGTCCCGTGAAAACATTGCCTCAGCCAATCGGAATGAGATCAGTATCACTAAGAATGACGGGCCTCACAAGCTTTGTTCCAAAATATATTGAATACCTTTGCTGTCTACTTTCTACACAGAGAACTACACTCTAAGGTAGCATCCTAAATTATATAGAACCTTATAAGTGACGGGTCTAGAAATACAAAATCACCACTCACTGGGTGCACAGGAGATTTGAGTCAAATGATCCCAGTATGATCTTAACAGATCTTAACATGTTGTGGCTAAGCTAATGAATATACTTTTTATTTTTATCTGTTAGTCATCTAGATCAGTGGTTCTCAACCCTGGTCCTCGTGCCCCCCTGCTCTGCATATTTTGCATGTCTCTCTTTGTTAACACACCTGATTCTGATAATCAGCTCATTAGAAGAGAGCTCCGTGCATGATCTGTGTTCCCAATCGACATGGTCCCTACACAGTGTCCGTTAAAGTTTACTTCACTTCGGAACATTCATTTACGATACATTGCACCGTAAATGAGAAAAAAAGTGAATGAGATTGAAATTACGTCTCGCACACACTGTGCAATCCTCGTCCTCTCCTCGCGTCCCCCCGCTCTGCACATTTCGTATGTTTCTCTTGTCATTTGTTCTGTTCGAACGAATGCGCACTGTGAAGAGGACATCACTGAATATTCCGCCATGATTACTGTTTGAAGTGAACTTATACGTCTCATTCAAAGTGCATTTAAGTGTGCGAGACGTAATTTAAATCGTATTCACTTGTTTACGGGGCAAATCTGTGATAAAATGTTCTGAAGTGAAGTAAACTTTAACGGACACTATGTAGGGACCATGTCGATTGGGAACACAGCTCATGCACAGAGCTCTGGGAAAACACCTATAATGACTCTTTCTTTCACGCCTGATCCTTATTCTTCTCTTTCCTTTCTTCATCATCCTCTTTGCTTGTTCCTCACTTCTTTTAGTACATCCTCCATGGCTGTTTTACTTCATCAGACCACCAAAGTCCAATCAGGAAGCGTTATTACAGTCCATATCTCATAATCTTGAAAGAATAATACCACCTTTCCACAGTAAATGGGTTGGTGGTTGTGGATTGCAATTGCCAGTTCCTTTTGCAAGGCATTAATAGCAAGCTGTAATTTCCCCTGATGAATCACAGGCAATGTTGTCATATTGTCTCATAAACAGGAGGCAGAAGAAGTAGGTCACCGTCTTTTCTCATCACAAGCCACATTCTCTGCAAGGGATTACTTGCAGTGGCGCTTTTATGCATGGGCAGGACAGGATTTGGACCCTTGGCAGCTGTAAGGCTGACTTTCCTTAATGTTTCTGGACGGCGACTGTATGTGCTGTGACTTTGAGGGGCAGGATGGGAGTTGCCTGAAGTCTTTCTTTAGAGTCTGTCACATCGCAGTGGCTAGTCCTTAGATCAAGAGACGTAATCTTCTATCTGCAAACAAGACCAGACAGAGAGACTTAAGAATCAAGTTCAAGGAAACAAGACAGGGTCCATATTGCAGGCATTAGGAAGTGTCCGGAGGCATCCTTTGGGTTTGGTTAGTGCTCCATCCTGACCTTTTTTTGGTTGCCAAGATGATTCATAGCATCCAGCCAAAGGACAAAAGTATGCCACAGAAAGCTACACAAACCCCAAGCTATACCAGCTCTTCTGAAGAACAAGCACAACGACTGTACGGGCTTCTTGCATGGCTCTGTGCCTACTAACACTGTAACAGTGATCCTCTTGGATCAGAGCAAGATAATCACATGCACAAGACAACAGAGGAAAATCCAGAAGTGATGGATTTCCTGCTAAGCACCTCAAATCTTTTCTCAAATGGAAACGTGGCACATGCTTATACAGTATGAATTTCTGCACACATTCTTTTGCATTAAGCATTCTGTTTGTGGCCCCCCACTGATTTCAACCTAGTTCCATTTCCATGTTGTTAAATTACTTTTTGACACCAGAACTGTGGCCTAGAGGTTGGCTCACATGCTCTCATCACATTGTGCTGTGGTGCTCGTGTCCTTTTTAGCATCTCTGTGACTTAAAATTAGGAATATGACTGTCAATGAAAAGTAAAGGCCAACTTTGATCAGAAAGTTACAGTAATACACTGCAAAAAAACAATCCTTTATAAATAAATCTTATAATTTACTTGTCCATTAGAATTCATCAGTCACTGTGAAGCTCTCGTGTTGAATTTTTTTGAGCTCAAACACATTGGCATTCTTATTTCCTAGTATTATAAAAAGCAATCAGCGGTGTGCACAAGGGGTCGATTGTAGGACCTATTCTATTGGAAATTATTTACTTTTTTCTTTAAGTGAATACACAATGTTCTTGTTTTTCTCAGACCCATATAATTATGTTTTAAGACATTTGTGAGATTTTAAGAGAAATTATGTGTAAAGAAAATATTTAATTCTAAGTGAGAATTAGCTGAGCATCAAAAGAAACAATTGTGCTTCAAGGACAAGATATGTTTCTTTCAGGAAATTGTTACAAATTGGCCAATTTCATTACCTTTCATAAAGCCCCTATTGAAAACTCCTAAACATTTCAAAATTCCTTAAATATTTACAGTACAAAAAATATTAATCGATCTTAAAACTAGAAAGAAACTTTTTAATTTGAACATTTTTGCTATTTTTCCTGTAAATGTTACCATTCACTGAGGATACAATCCTTTTGGAGAGCAGTAGTTGTTGAATATTATATAATAAACTAAATGATGTGTTATCATGTCCATGTAGTGAAAAATTTAGACCTTCTAGCCTATATGAAGCACATACTGTTCTTGTTACTTGTCTTATGTGACTATGAACCCATGCCAGAATATAGCCCACGCGCCATGCTTTCAAAGGAACGCCATGCCCAAATCCTTCACGCCTCCCTTCGTTTTCTACCTTGCTTGAGCAAATGTGCAAATACACTATTTCCAGATAGTATTTTCCTCCCCCCTTCTTCACAGCAGGAGATATGGAGGTACATGTTGTACACAGGAAGATGATGCCACTTCCAAGTGGACGATACTGAGGACAAATAACCAGCCGTCTACCAAGAAACTATGATTTTTTTGCAGATTGCTACAGCCCATGATTGCTCAAGTGAAAAGAATCACTTTTTCTCTTCATCTAGAGGTTGATAAACTGTAACGCTGCAAAAAAAACAACTTTCTAAGATAATTTTTTTTGTCTTGTTTTCAGAAAAAACAAGTCAAAATTAAGTGACTTTTTTGCTTGGAACAAGCAAAGTAATATTATTTCAAACAGAAAACAAGATTGTTTTGCACTTAATTTTAGCTTGTTTTTTCAGAAAACAAGACAATAATTTTCTCTTTTCTGAAAAATTCTTCTTGATTTGAGAATTTTTCGATATTTTGGCTGGAAACAAGACAAAAAATCTAGTCTTACAAAAGCATTTTTTTTCGCTCTTCAACTTAAGCTGAATTAGATGTATATTGGTTGAAAGCTTGATTAAAACAAACACTCTAGAGTCAAGCTCAAACTTAATAAAACATATATAAGGATTGTAAAAATTTAAAGTATTATCCAATTATGTATTTCAATTATCTGCACTAACTACTCAATGTCCATAACAACTTAACATTGCCTAATGCAGTGAACTCTTTGGAATGATGCACTAATGCACAATTTGCATAATAAGTAGGTCGCTCAAAAATGTACACAAAATGCTAAAAGAGACCTATCTTGTGTGTATCTAGACATACTGAGATGCATGACTCAGTGTTGATAGCATTATTGACAGTGTGGTTCCAGCTTTCTGACAACATACCCTCACATACTGTACAGCACAGTACCGCTATATACAGCATCTGGATCCAATTTCATGGATATACTGTTCTCACACATAGTGTTTGCCTTGTAAGCATAGCCATATTAGCACGGCTGCTAAGTGTATTAGCTATACAGTCTTTCCCATTTCAAACTGACAATGTATTGATTTGCTGCATGACAGTCACTGACAATGTCTGCTATTCATTGGAAAGACGGTTAGAAATGTTGTGTTTTCTGAGCGTCTAGCTACAGTTTGTATCGGATAAACAGATTGATGTGCATCGCGTCGACAAATCCTTTCTGCCAAAGAAGCTGTCTCTCCTGAGAAGAAATCACTGGCGTGGAGATCGATCCATCTTCCAGCAATTTGCTTTTCTTATTTAAAGTATGATTTATCAACAAATTGAGCTTTAAGACGATGTTGGCAACCGATTTAATGGTCGTAGTGGATTCATTTTCTTTTCATTATGTTATTACACGCTTGGGTAGTCGGCTGTATTGTGAGATATTCTAGTTGTCATTATGAGGCAGTCTTTGCGCAGTCTTCAGTCAAACCTCGGTCCGCGAAGACACGGGTCGTGACAGTGGAGACATTCCATTTGCCCCTATTTCCTGTGACCTGTCATTAGCATGCCCGTCATAACTCTGGATGATAGGTTATCAAGGTGGAAAGACACCCGGCTCTGGGGCTTGTTGTCGATTGATAGATGATGAGAGATGATGTTAGTTTCAAACACTTGTGACAACTTGATGACTGTGCAGGGCTCCTGTTGGGATTCTCCACAACACTTGATGCCATCGTCTCAGCGGAGTGCGAATTTATGCTGTCAGTTGGGGTTTTTAAACTGCCGTAGTTGAATTTTGATTGCTGTGAACTGGTATTTGGTAGGTCAGTTAATGGATGAGAGTGTCACTGCTTCAAGTCAGCCGGTATTTGGACAAATAGTGCAGGAATTTTCAGTGCTGTTTGCTTTTGATGTTGTGTGTCTGGTATTTGAGTTTATGGGAACCGATGAGTAAAGGCCTTTACAGTTGTTAAGAATTTGGAGGGTCAATAATACAGAAGAATGGCCTGCAAAAATCCTCAAAAATCCTTCTTTTAAAGGTGACATATCATGAAAATCTGACCTTTTCAGGTTGTAATATAATTAGGTCCCCGGTGCATCTACCAACCAAGGAAACATGAAAAAGACTAACCCAGTAACTTTGTTTTAGTAAGTCTTAGTTTAGTACTCAAACTCGCTATCTGTGCTTGTGCTTGGGATGTATCCACTAAGAAAACCGAATATCAGTAGCCTGGCTTCCGCAACTTTAAAGCTCATAGGAGCTTAGTCTGGCTAAGCTACTACCCGCCTTCTGAGAGGTCCTTACAGTATCTGTATATGCCCTAGTGAAATAATTATACTAAAATGTATTTGAATTACATTTATTTCATGCTTAGTATACTACAAATACATTTTCATATTTATATTCTAGGGGTGTAACGATACGGCGTATCGAATCGAACCGTTCGGTACAAGGCTTTCGGTTCGGTACGTATACATACACGAGAATAAAGTGTGTAAAATATAATATTTTCAGTGCTACACTCAACATGGCAGCGCAAAAGAAGGGACAGGGAACCAGCGTCTGCTCCTCCCACCCCCAAACAGACGAGAACCAGAAACACACACATTACAAACTATC
>JAUMHG010000058.1:1687377-1708248 GCA_032359395.1 Enteromius anoplus | reverse complement strand
TATATATATATATATAAACTACTCACAATAAGTTAGGGATATTGTGAGAGACGTGGTGGATGTCAAGCATACAGTGTTTGTTCAGACATTTTTGGGATAGGGGGGCAATTGTATTGGGGTGACAGACACGCCTCATTTTGTGTTTTCCATCTAATGGTCTCATTGTGTACAGGTGTGCCTTATATTGGGGCAAATACCAAAAGACAACCTTTTTAATGTGGCATCAATTTCAACATTCTGTGGTTATAAAAAGCTGGTATTGTCAGTAAGTCATTCCAAGTAATTCAAACAGCCATGAACGCACGATGTCAGCAGCGCCACCTGGCCATCGTGTGCCTTCGGGTCAGTGGCAGAGTTCATGACAGACCCAGTAGTGGAGCCCCACGAGTGACAGATCGCAATGATGACCAGTACCTAAGGACCTATGCACTCAGACATCGTTATTCAACTGCCACACAGCTGCAGGCCTGTTTACGAGATGTGAAGGGTACTAGGGTTTCCAGACAAACCATTCGCCACCGACTCCACCGCTTTGGCTTGAATGCCAGGCGACCGTTGCAGGTGACTCCACTGACACCAAGACACCGCCGTAAACGTTTGCAGTGGGCACAAGACCATGCGACCTGGACAATGCAGCAGTGGTCTACCGTCCTGTTCACTGATGAGTGTCGGGTCACCTTGCACAGAAATGATGGTTGTCAGCATTGCTGTAGAAGGCGTGAGCGATATGCTGAGGTCAACATGGTCCACAGGGTTTTCTTTGGTGGAGAGGGTGCAACAGTCTGGGCAGGCATCAGCGCAAACAGCTGGAGGGCAGGAAGTGATTTTTCTTCATTCATAAACTTGTGCACTTCTGCTACTGATTCCTATGAAGTAAAATCTCTTCCTGCCCTCCAGCTGCATTTTGCGCCACAGCAATGACGTCATGTGCAAACAACCTATTCCGCCAGCAGACCCCAAACTTTCTGTTGATGGATGATAATGCTCCACCACATCGTTGCAGAACTGTCACAGCTCGACTTCAGGAAGTTGGAGTGCCTCATATGGCATGGCCATCAATGTCCCTTTACCTGAACCCCATAGAACACGTCTGAGACCAGTTGAAGCAGAGACTGGATGATCGTACCCCACCCTCACGTGACCTGGCAGAACTGCGTGTAGCACTTGTGCAAGAGTGAAACGCATTGCCTCAGAACAACATCATGAGGCTAGTGAGGAGCATGAGACATCGCTGTCAAGCTGTCATTGCGGCAAATGGTAGAACTACTGACATTGTCTTGTAATTACTTATTTCATTAAAATTCTGAACAAATAGGACTCCATATCCCTATCTTATTGTGAGTAGTGTATATCACATGTGGGTTTTTTTAACCCTTTCCTCCAAATGAACTAAGAAACTAAGAGAGAGATTTGTAATGTAGCAGAGGCGTTATATATATAGTAGCATCTCAATCATCCCAAAGAACCACTAAAGGACCAATCTTTTTGTGCATATTTCAAGGCACAATATGATATCATATATGATCCTCGTACATCCATGACCTCATTACTTGTTTAAATGAATGCAGAGAAGAGTAAAGCATCTGTTACACTGGAATACAGCAGATAACTGAAGGTATGGAGCGAGTAGAGAGACAGATAGAAGAGTGGGCGTTTTATTGGAGGCCAAGAGCGAACTGAATGAGTCAGTCATTCAGTATGAAGTACAGTCCGTTATCAACTCTCCATTCACAAGCTGCCCTGCTTCCATCAGTGCCTCTGGGAAGCTCATAACCCTCGGCCGTTAATAGTCACTATGCATGTATATGCCCATATGTTAATGTGCGTAATTGCTCTCAGAAGTGACAAATCCATCATCGTACCTCAGACAAGCCATTCTGTCTGATTTTAGCCTTGTGAAGTTTTGCGAGTGTTTGTGACAGTTTCATTTGCAGTGTATCATTTAAATATTAACTTCTGGTCGATTCCATTAACACGTCTTTTGCTTTGCATTAGGACATTCACACTGCAGGTCTTCACAGTTGTTATTTTATGCTCGGTAATTGTCAATGCAGTGCTGTCTGCATATAACAGATTACAGTCTGGTGTGACCCACTAGGGCCACCAGCACTGACTGTGCTCCTTAAAGGCGGTGAGAAGTAAACAGTGACAACATTAGTTTCTCATTACCCACATGCATGCTGCTCTGAGGAGAGTTTCACCCGATCAATGAGCCATTAGAAATCCAAATGGGCCTTTTATTGCTAACTGCTAACCCTAGTTTCTATCTCATAAAAGCTGTTTAGACAGTCCTCTGAAACATCTATTCAGAGCTCACCTGTATGAGAAGCATAAAGGTTTCAAAAACGTTGTACTTAATGGCTTCTTTATAGCTCTTTCCGATTTGCCAAAAATCAATCATTCCTTACTTCCCCAAAGCATCTGTATCAAAAAGTCGTAGTTCCAAACCTGCGTGGCTTATTTTTTTCTGTAACACTTCAGTATGTTTTACTACTTTAAATAGATGCTTATTAGCATGCCTATTATTAACATATTTGCTGTTTATTAGTACATTTCTAATCCTACACAATATTTAAATGTAACAATACCTTACTAACTATTAATAAGCAGCACATTAATGCTCTTAATTAAACTTAATGCTCTTAGTAGATTGTGCTTGTCATTATGGAAACAGGCTATGCCCTCTCATCTGCACTTTTTAGGGAATTGCGCTCCAACACTAATTTGCCCTGTTTAGTAAATCTGGCCCTTAATGGTTTGTTAATGGTGAGAATCGGAGCTTAAACTAAAATGTGACCCTTTCTGCCATGAAAACCAGAATAAAACTCAATTAAATTCCTGTCAGATCTTTCCATTCCAAATCTTATTTGCACTTTCAAATTCAAACTTGGCACCATAGGCGATTCTAGACCTATTTAAACTTCAGCCCCCCCTAAAAATCTGCGGTTAAGCTTCCGGCGTCCTTAAAAATCTGATTATGTAATCTTTTTTTTTTTTTTTTTTCCACACAATCGCTGAAAGCAGTGGCTGCAGTAAAGCTGTTTGAGGTTATTCCCCTCTCAAAGTGCAACCAAATTTACCATCATTACTAATAAAAATCTACTGACAAATGCCATTTTAATTGGTTCATTAAAAAATTGTCAGTCAAGCAGGCTGCAAACTTGCAAATCATACTTTAGGCAAGATATATAATGATCTGATCTACAACATCTCATATCATCCGGATCATGGGCAACTTAATAAGTAGAAAATCCTAGAAGATGCAAATGCATTTTTGCTTGCATTAATGACACAATACTCACGTTAAATATATGTAAATAATGTATATATTATTATACATGAATATAAGTTGATTTGTTTGATTGATGCCATGTTCAGATAAATAGATAATTATAAACATGAATAATAATGTTACTGTTTTTATTCATATTATTATATAAACATAACTAATTAAATATTGGCCTTTTTGCACATTAATATTGCTTGTGCCATTTTTGAAGGTTGACTGCTATATTTTTTTCATTGTATGACAAAGAGCTAACTGGACGTTCTGTGAAACATCTCCTTTTGTGTTTCATAGAATAAAAAAATAAATCATAGTTGACATGACATAAGGGTAAGTAAATGATGGCAGAATTGTTCTCTATAAAAAGCTACAGTAAGTCATGCAGAGGCTTGCAAGAACATCATGTGTCATTTTGCTTAGACAGCTACACATAAGCCACCTATGACAGTAATTTGTCCACAACTGTGAGTCACTTTCAAAACTCACCTGAAGTCCCTGAGGCCAGGCACAAAAATAGACAACCCCTGTCTTTTTCCTTTCTGAGAAAAAAAATGATGTGTTTACAGAACGCTCGACATTTTGAGAAATTTGGCTGGATATGTTTAGAACATTTTCTCCTGTGGTGCACCCAGCAGTAAAAGCCAATAGGCAGAACACAGTCCAACACAGACACCTTAAAAGAGGGTGGTCACTCCTGAAATGCATCAAGCTAAATCGAACCCTGGAGCTTTTAAACTTGTTGTCAGGAATACAAGTGAAACGGGGGGAAAATCAGAACCAAAAGGGAGTTGGAATGAAGTAAATATTAGCATACAGGGCGATGTATGTTCTTACTGCTGATTCTACTCATGCAGTCCAAGATGAAAGCCGTGTGTGCAGATGCAGTTCACAAATCTTGCACATCTCTCATCTGCTCATTTCATAGATTCTACTTCCCGTTATATACAAGCCTTCTGAGCACAACATATCCAAACCCAACTCTCAGAGGCCATTAAACAACATGAAATTACTACTAGAAGCATCTATCAAAAATATTAAGGACACGTTCTGCATCGGTCGGCTGGGGAAAATTAACTAAGCCTATCTGCAGTTGTTTTTTACTTTACAGAAGAAAGAAGACATGTCCAGTGCTTGAGCTAATTTTCTCATCGCGTTTTTCTGTTTAATTTAGGGTGTGCGTCATTTATTTATTTATATAATCTTGTCCACTGTGGTTTCATTGCACGGCTAGCGGGTTTGATTTACAAAATGTTTTTAAGAGGCACCAAAAAGACTACTCAGTAGTGATCAAATGGATGGCAATGTTAACTAAGGGTTCATTTTAATTGAAATCTATTATATTAACTGTATGTTTATTTGTTTATTTAAGAACACATTAAAAATTTAAGGTTTATACGTATATAAAAATTTTATTAGACCACACATTGTTAGACTAGTCCTGAAAATCCTTTTTTTTAAATTAAAGTATGTACATTACTGTTCAAAAGTTTCGGTCAAGACTCATTTATTTGATCAAAATAAAACAAAAAATAATGGTAAAATATTATTTAAATTTTACATTGAAATCCTATTTCTTTTCTATTTGGATATATTGTGACATTTTTAGCAAAGCTGAATATTCAGCAACCACTAATTCAGTCTTTAGTGTCACATAATCCTTAAGAAATAATGTTTGGTGCTCAAAAATGTAATAAATAAATAAATTACACTTTAAAAAAGAAAACAATTCTTCCAAAACTTCCAATTTTTTGGACGGTGCTGTGTTTAAAGTACTATGATAATGTAGTTTTGTTTTTGTTTTTTGACATGGTGCCATATAAAATTAAAAAACCTTAAATAAATATCATATAAAAACCTATAAAATTATAAATTTATGCCAAGTGCAACCAGAACCAAAAGATATGGCAATATGTGTTTGTGTTTACATTCATCACACTCCTGGCTCTCGGCTACATGTACACGCAATTTGGGAGACCTCCAAATGATGCACAGTCACTCACTCACCTGCTGCCAGCTGCATCCACCCGCAGATCTTATACACAGTGGCTGTACTGCAGAAGAAGAAGAAGGCGAAGCATCCGATGCAGGAGAGGACCAGCACCATGGACATGCCAATGAAGAAAGATGCGGCTTTGAAGGCGCTAGACGGGATGGAGCCAAACTCTGTGAAGCTCCCCTGGCACGTCAGGTCCCGGGACATTCCGCTCCCTATGCAGTAGTGAAAGAGGCCGAAGTAGCCGGCCTGTGGCGTGTCCATGCCGTCTCCAATCCAGTAGGGCTGAACGAAACATACCACGTTGACGATGGCGAAGAGGATGGTGAAGATGGCCCACAGGACCCCGATGGCTCGAGAGTTCCTGACATAGTTGGTTTGGTAGATCTTGGCTGCTTCCGTGGCTGGGAGCATCGCTGCAGGTGTCCCAGGGATCATAGATGGATTCAGTACTTTATTGATTCAAATAGGACTTAGGTCCCCTATGGATGATTAGGTTCAACTTCTATTTAGTCTGGATTCAGTTCTCAGGCCTAGATTCTATCTGGACTGAATCTAGACTAAGGTTCGATCTGGATTCACTCAGTTCGCTCAGGATTAAGCTGCTATCGGAATTGAGTCTGAATTCTGGTCTGATCTGGATTTAATCTAGATTTAGTTTCTAGCTGGATTCAGTCCAGATTTAGGTCCTTTTTAGATTCAGATTTTATTTTGATTGATACTTGATTCTGGTTAGATCTGGATGAAGTTTAGATCTAGATTAAATCTGGATTTAGATACGCTGTGAGTTCACACTGCACTCAGGTCTTTTGTAGATTCAGTCCTAATTCATATGCTTTCTGGATTCGGGTTGTGTCTTGATTCAGTTTAGATTTGGGTCCTTTATAAAGATTCAGATCCTATCTAGAATGAGGTTGGATCTGGGTTGAATCTACTTTTTTTCCAGTCCAGATTCAGTCTGCATTTAGTTCGGACTTTGGTCTTCTGTGGTTTCAATATGGACTCAGTCCTCGCTCGATGTTGCCTGGGGTTCCACCTAAAAACTGAAGTACAGAGAGAGCAGCTCACAGATGTCTCGACAGACTAAGCAGTTTTAGCGCCAGATGTCACAGTGATTCGTTCAGCGTGGATGTGGCAGTCTGTCCGTGACTCCAATGATGTTCTCTTCCAGCTCTCTTCTCATTCAGCCTCTATGCATCCGCATCATTCAGCCAAGCAATCTCATTAAGGTGAATAATCACACTCGGGACAGCGAAAATAATGACTAAACTCAGATGAAGACACAGCTCATATGAAGGAGACGCATTCCGGTGCATCAGAGATAATTTTCCCAACGGAAATGTCAGTATGAATACTTAATGATGACCCGAATAAATTAATAATACTTGGATGGTTTGCGAATGCCCAAACCTTACGAGATTAAAGACCTCTATCTATTAAAATAAAGATTTATATAAACAATAATCTACCTTATAACGTTACAGTCCAAACGGTTTTTTCCATGATGACTATCCGTGATAAATCTCGCTGTGCTGTTGCGTTTAACAGAAATAACGGACGTTGAGATGACGACACTTGCACTGCATCATATTTCGCGTGTCCATTCTCCTCAGATTCAACGCAAATATCGCTCTCCTCTCGGTTGCTGGCTTAACGGCGGACCGCTGCTCCATCAAATTTAATCCCGTGCGCGCATCTCAGAGCAATAAAACACATTACACCTGACCACAGCGATGTCGTCTGAGTAAATAAACGCTGCGATGAGATTCATGCCGCGCGTGCGGATCTCACTGAGACGCGCTCGAGCGAACAGCGCAGATTTCTGTCACACCCGAATAACGTTATTCAGCCTGCGTCTGTCACTCCTCTCCGCATAGCAGATGGAGAGACGCTGGCATGCCTGGAGAATACATTTATTCCCTACAAATTATCTCCAAATTCGCACCGCGTCTCTGTTGGCTCCGAGGCCAACGGTTACACGGATTCTCGGTTTTAAACGTTTAAAATTAAATCCAAGAGCGTTGGGATTTAAAACACCACGGACTACAAATCCCAGAACCGTGTCCGGAAATGACGCAGGCTTTGTCTTGACGTCCTTCGCGAACCGCCGCGCGGGGAAAGTGGCGTGACGTTTATCCTGCAGGAAGGATTACAGCACTTCACAAACTAATAAAAAAATATATATCACTCGTTCCTCATGAAAAAAAACATCTGTTCAAGTAACTTATAGGTATTTATGAGGATTAGTTTGGTTAGCGACCGCACAACGAAACGGTTTGTTTGGTTCCAACACGTGGAAATATTATTCACAATTTGTTCTTGCACTTGTTCTGGATATTAATTGGTTATGTAGCGTTATATGCATCGGGTAAATGACTGTCCGTCGGCTTTCTGTGCTTTTTAGCATTTAATATTAAGCTTAAGTTCGTTCAGCGCCTTTTACATTAACGTTGCTGTTTCTCAGCGTCGTCGAACCGCTTCTTATAGTCTGCAACTCTAGTCTGAAATTCAACATAAGGGTCTTTTTGTAACATTACACTAATACAGATGTTTTATTATGATCAGAGAATGTCTGGGACGCTGCAGTGTCCCGGTTATCCTGAGGACACACTGCGCTATTTGGCTGACAGACTGCCATGCAGAGAGACACAGCTCATGTCACTGCTCTCACTCATGGGACAGGTGAGTTAACATACCTATATTTATTTTATTAATAACGGTCATATTTTTTATATGGTGTTTGTTCAATTAAAAATGGTTCAGCATAGGTGATTCTTTAATTAGGGACAACTAAAAAGAATCGTCTTTCAACTGTGCCATACTGATATTGTACAATATCAAGCCAAGTTACACACACACACACACACCAGATTTGCAGTAAATGAAAATTGTTTTTTTCTGTCTGCTAACAGCCAGATCAATACAGTTATCCTTCACTCTTCATCTACGGCCACAGAGCAACGGGAAAGAGTCACGTGGTGCTCTCTATCATGAAGGACTTGGAGGTAAGTACAGAGATTGTCTTATGCTTTGTCTAAATACCCACACTTGCAGTTTATGCGCTTTATCACATTACAGCCTTGACAATCGTCGAATTTCAGTTATAGGTTGTGCGGTACTTAATCTCTGTTTACAGATGCCATAGGAATAAATGACAAGTGCCATAAACTAAAACCCGCATATCATAAAAAGTCAGTGACGTCTCTTTTAAAACTGCCTTTTTTGGGTGTAAGCTTTAAGAATAGTTACATTCAAAAGTATTGTTTGGTGTTAAACATGTTGAAGATTAGCAGATAGGCTGTGGATTTATGAAATGCACTACTTCACAGTTTAAAAAGCCAACACTAGTCAGTCTGCAAATCTGAAGACTTGTAGTCCTCTCAAACGATTAATCTCAACTACATCCAAAATGATAGTTTTTGCTTTTGTTTTAATATATACTAGTAATATACAATATAATATATTGTAATATTTTGGACGATATCAGTCATTTGTCGGCATTAGAAAAATTCATAGTGAATGATGGACACTGACTATTATTCAACGTCAAACATGCGTTATTTAACGTACATTATTTTCACTTGTTGTGGTGTCCAGAAAGGAGGCAGATTTCTGCATGCGTTTGTTGTGCTTGGAACAACTTGAAAGTCTGGTAGTGTGTGAGTCTTTAGTCGTGTATTTTATGAAGACTAGTTTTTCCTGAAGTCTTGTATTGTATTTCAGCTTTGCAGTAGTAGTGATTGAAAATGCTGGCTTGCATTCAGATGTCTTCAGAGGAATTATTACTGTAATAAATGTTTTAAAGTTGCTTTGAGTTAAAGTGTAAACTAAATGTAAAATAAAACAATGACTGTAGTTTTGTAATTGTGTCTGTGTGTGTGTGTGTGTGTGTTTCAGCTCCCCCATGCATCAGTGGACTGTGTTGAGTGTGTGTCCAGTGGGCTTCTCTTTCACCAGGTGTTGTCTGCTTTTTTTGGGGCTGATGCGGCAGCATTGCTTCCTCGTTGCCCATCTTTATCAGATTTTGTGCGACTATACAAACAGATGAGCTCCAACTCACCTGGCGCTCAGACACGCTACATAGTGAGTTGATGAAATAATTTTTTTGGAGTTTAGTCAAGATGTTATGTCTCTGCAGGTCATGTGACATAATGTGATATAATGTCCTTGTAGATTTTGGACAGAGCTGAACGCATGAGAGATATGGATTTCAGTCTGCTTCCTGCTCTTCTGCGCCTACAGGAGTTGGTATGTGCTGAGTTTAACTAATGTTTTATTGCATCAAGTAGAATACCTGTTCTTTTCTTCATTCCTCTTTATTTGACCTCTGCTGGAGATTTGAGACTTTGTAGAGACTTAAGTTGTTAATAGTCATTTTTATACATTGGATATAAATATATATATTGCCAAAAGTATTGGGTCACCCGCTTCTGATGAACAGATCTGACTACTTTAGTCACTTCCATGAGTGCAAACCTTAATATTTATGCACATAATGATATTCATCATGCTTCCAATTTTATAGTAACAGTTTGGACAGGACCCGTTTCTCTTCTAACATGGCAATGCCTTAAAAATGGCTTAAAAATAAATTATTGATTCAGTCAGTCTGCAGAGGGCAAAGTCACAATGTCAGCTGGACACCTTTGGTGCAGACCCTGAGCCAAAAACTCATCACCAAACATCAACGACTTATACATATGGGTGCAGTAGTTTTAGACACTTCCAAACATGTTTAAATACAATTAGTAAACGCATGAGTTATGGTTCCATCTTTGTTGCCACAGCTTTGAAAGGGCCTTTTTATGTTCTAAAGAAGGGGGTATCCCAATACTTTTGTCCATATAATGTATGTACTGGTCATTGGTGTTTGGTGATGAGTTTTTGGCTCAGGGTCTGCATTCAATGTCACACCAGAGATGTCCAGCTGACATTGCGACTTTGCTCTCTGCAGACCAGTCAAGTTCCTCTACACTTACTGAATCAATCATTTAGTTTTAAGCCTTTTCTTATACACGTAGAGGCACTGTCATTTTAGAAGAGAAAAGGGTCCTGGCCAAACTGTATACTATTTCCTAGAATATCATTAGATGCATAAATATTAAAGTTTGCACTCATGGAAATAACTAAAGTAGTCAGATCTTTTCAGTGGTGTCCCAATACTTTTGGTGTGTGTGTGTCTAAATAAACAATCCATTTATCCACATTTAATCCACACTCTTGGCAGGCAAATGATAACGTGACAGTCATATTGCTCAGTGAAATTGTGTGGGAAAAGTTTCGGCCGAACACTGGCTGCTTCGAACCTCTGCTCTTAAATTTTCCAGACTACAGTAAAGGTAAGAGAGTAAGACCATCACAGTGAAAGATGGGTATCAAACAGATTTTGATTATGTAATAAAGAGCTTTTTGTGTATTATATAATTGCAGTACAAACTGACCAGTGAGGTCATGTAAATACAAGTGAAGATCAAATTTGTCAGTGCCCCAGCATTTTATATAATGATGATTATTCAGCTGGATCATGTTTTGTGATGAGATTAAAAGTGCAGTTGTTAACACTTTTTTTTTTTTTAAACAGCTTTTTCTTTGAGATTTTTCAACATACAGTTACACACAATTAGAAAACTGGAGGCTCTCACCTGAGTATTAATATTGGGTGCAAACGGGGCCGAGGATATTTAATACTTGTATGAAGACTTGTGTCTCAAATCCTTTTTCTGATCTCTCAGCGGAGCTCGTGCAGATTTTGTCTAAGGATCACCACCCATCCTACACACCTGAGCTCTACGCCTCCTACATCAACATCCTGCTGGGGGTCTTCTTCTCCGTATGCAGAGATCTGAGAGAGCTCAGGCACCTGGTGAGATCATTCTTGCCTTTAAACTACCTGAGTCTGCAGCAACGAACCAAAGTTATTTTGTAGCGGTTTTTATGATGTAGAGGGGGGTCATAAACTAGTGGGAAGTGTTTTTGCTTCTCACCAGCTCTATGAAGACACAATAAATTAGGTGGCACTAAAATGCTAAATATACTAAAATGCACTGTTTAAAATTTCATTGAAACAGGCTGCCCTGAATTTCTCCAAGTTCTGTGAACCCCTGGAGAAAGGAGAAGGTAAAATATTTAAACACAACTCAAATGCTTAGACTTATGGACGTTTTTCCAATTAAAGGCATAGTGTACACAGAAATCTAAATTCTATAATCTGTTCAACCTCATGTGTTCTTATTATGTTGAACAAATTTGAACCTCTGCAGTCTGTATTCTTTTGTTTAAATGTTTGAACTTCTGCAGTGAATGGGGAACAAATGTAGCAGTAGTGCGTTTTAAATTTAAACCATCTCTTTTAGCCAAAACACCAGTCCGTTAGCCACAATAAGCCTGCCTTCCAGTGAAAAAGTCTGTCTACTATTATTCTCTTCTCACATTGGGCCTCATTCCTGAAACATTGATAATTGTAGAAGCACCTTAAACTGACCTTTCCCAAACCCTTTGTACGTATCGGATTAAATATAGTAATTAGTTACAATTACTCAAGTACTTTACACCTCTGCTGATTTGTTCGTTAACCATGTGCATTGCACTGTGTTGCAATTATTTATTCTTAAGCTGGGCACTCGTGCATGCTCATTACAGGGTTAGTTCACCCAAAAAAGTATTTTGTGCAAAAAAATAATAATAATAATAATTCAGAATTTACTTTTTTAGGTGAACTTACCCTTTAAGTCCCGCCTATGAAATACAGTTACGCAAGTTGCGTGTCTAGGAATGCAGAGTAATAATGTGTTCTGCTCGTGTGAATGAGTCCCATTGTTCCCACTGGATTATTGTGATTTTTACCAGCTGTTTAGACAATCATTCACTGCAGTTGATCCATTGGTGAGCAAGTAAGCAAAATTTCTCCATATCTGTTTTGATGAAAAAACTCATTTATCTACATATTTGAAAGCTTTTTCATTTTGGGGCGAGCTACTCCTTTTAAAGTAATTCAGTGGTTTTCTTGGTCTGATCCATATGCCAACTGCTTTTTTTTTGTGTCCAAATACTTTTTTTCCTTCCTTCAGCCAAAGAGAGCGATATTCACAAGTTATGGAAAAACATTGAGCCCCATCTGCAGAGAGCCATGCAGACGGTTTACCTCCGAGAGGTGTCCAGGTCTGTTAGCGCTCACAGTTGAGATTGTGCTTGAGCTGTGTGTCACATCGGTCTCTGAGTGTATGTGCTCTGGTTTACTTCAATCAGCATGCAATGGGAGCAGCAGCAGACGGACGAGAAGGAGGCCACGACCCTCAGAGGTACACTGATAGACACACACGCTTTGTGCTCAGACAGGCCTCACAGACCATCTGCTGGCACTGCATAGGGCTACTAAAAAATGGGTGCAGTGCTTTTCTAGGATAGACTGCCAAGATTTTTACTTATATCAACCCTCTGACCACACATTAGCTGATAGGCTGCCCCCATGAGACCTATTTCACAATAATTTGTTAGTGGTGTGTTTGCTAAGGCCAGGGTCAGCAGTGTTGTTGTTGTTGTTATCCTATTAAAGGTTAGGTATTTGAACCCTTATAAAAATGATTGCATTAAAAGTATAATAAAAAAGCTGTATTTGCTGAGTGTAATATAAATAATGTAAGACCACGGACCGTTTCTTACACTTGTTTCTTATACTTAATTACACTTAAAATGCGCTTTACTGTAATACTGTAAAGTTATTAAAAGGGTCTCGCCAAACACTAAAAGTACTTGATTGTAATGACTGTCATGGCTATGACTATTTTAATATATTTTAGATGTGCTAAATTGTAATTTCGTCATTACAAATGCGTAATTACATACACTGTAAACACAATTTAAGAACATAAGATAGAAAAGACCTAAGAATTTGAACATCAAATTTTTTAAGATACTGTAAATGTACAGTTAAATACTGTAATTTCATGAACTGATATGTTTTTATACCAAACGATTAAAGTAGTGAACGAAATCTGTTTTGTACCTTTGAAATATACTGATCAGCACCAAATGCAGGCAGTGATGAGAAAGTCACATGATGAGCCAAAGCCTATCAAAAGCTTTTAAATATGAATATGTATGTAGAAGGCGCTCAGTGTCATTCACTCAAACACTAAACATCATCATGGTGACACTCATTAAACTATGGCTCAAATATGCAATAAACAGTCATTAAACAACAGCACATGTAACATACAACCCTAATAAACATAACTGATGAGGAAAAAATAGGACTTTATTGTTTACCGTTAACCGTTTAACGCTTTACATACAGGTTTCGGTAGAAGTGACATTGAAGAATGTTTTCAGTTTTGCATAAATGCTCGTCAGTTCTGCAGTACACTTGCCCATATTTGAAGGACAGTAGAATTGTGAAATTATATAAAGATGCCCTACTTGAGTGCGTCAAAAAGGAATGTTTGAAATTAATTTAAACTAGTCTGCATTTTAATTGAATTTTAAATAACATGCAAATAAAACAAATATACATTACACTTAATGTATACATAATATATACACAAAGTATATCATTTCTTTTATATGTGCTTCACATAAAATGTTTATAGGAGTAATCATCATTTGATTGAAAGTCCATAATATTTAAAGCATTAGCTCAAATTTTATGTTAAATTATTATTTTTAAAAATTAGATATAAATCTACTTTTGATTTAGGATTTATGAAATCTTAATTAAAGAATCAGTTTGGATATAGTATTTATTGTTTTTAATTTGATCTGTGTCTTTGTCCATTTCCTTTGCTAATATCAGCCAGTGAGAAGTCTTGTCCTTCTCCTGTAGGTTTATCAGCACATGCTCACATAGAGTTGCCGTATTACTCCAAGTTTCTGCTGATCGCTGCTTACCTGGCATCGTTTAACCCCGCTCGCACGGATCGCCGCTTCTTCCTCAAGGTGTATTGGAGAATTCAGATGTTCTCCTTATTATCTACACGTAATCACGAGATCATGACTGCACCTTCTTGAATGATGTGATCACTAAAAAAGGCTTGTCTTTGCTTCAGAGTCACGGGAAAATAAGGAAGACTAATTTCTTGAAGAAACATGAGAAGGTGAGAAGTTGCTTATGATTCGTCACTGGTGTTCTTGCAGGTTTATTAACCGATTTTGTCTTTTTGCTGCAGACTAGTAACCATCTGTTGGGACCGAAGCCTTTTCCTCTGGACAGACTGTTGGCCATATTTTACAGTGTGGTTGATAGCAGAGTTGCACCTACAGCCAGTATCTTCTCACAGGTAATTTAGTTGATCAAATAACGAGGTTTGGCAAATAATTATGTTTCAGTGATTACAAACTATGCTATTCATTTTAATTTGCTTGTATAAGGCAGTGAAACATGATTGATGTACAATATGGCAGCACAAGAAAATCTTGGAACTTTTTTTCGACACTGGGTGGCAGCGTTTCATCTTTTTTAAAACTTTATTTTTTTCTTGTTCTTTCTATGTTTTTCTTGATAAATTAACAGCACATGAAGAGTTAATTTGCGAAAACGGATAACTCATTTGTTTTTGTTTTTTTAATTGTCAGTGTTTTTTTATAATTTTTTTTATCCTGCCTTTTATTAATATCACTCAGACAGACTGCAGTTAGGTTGTTTTGATTAAATAATAAATAAAATATCCATAATTAAACACCATAAAAATATGATAAAACAATCCAAAACACAATTTATTAAAAACGAATTTAAACAGAGTTATCTGTTTTTGCTAATAAACTCTTCATATAATGATTAATAAATAATTATCCGTTTTAAAATTGACTTCCAGGCCTTAAAAATGTAGAATGTTGAGTTGCTGTTTTTGGTCAAAAAAAAAAAGTGTTTGTCATCACTGCCATACTTTTTTTATTATTATTTTTTTTTAAAGTTGCATAAAATCAAGAACAGTGTCCATGTATACATTCATCGTGATGTGCATTTTTTTACACAAGTTTCAGGTGCTTTAAAAGTTGTTTGAAGGCAGTTTTTAAGGTTAACTGCCTGCCTGACTCATTGTGTGACATTTACATTTTAATATCTTTTCTTGTAAAGTTTCCTTTTAAAACACTTGGTGGCCCAGGAAGCTTAAATAACCGTTGAACCTTAATCAAATATTATGATGTTTTTCAAATTAATATTTTAACTTCATCATTATAATTCATAAGACATGCATCGCTTGTTTCTGTCTTACAGATTTCCTCTCTAGTGACTCTGCAGCTTCTCTCTCAAGTGGGGCACGATGACCAGCTGGACTCACCCAAATACAAATGTGCAGTTTCACTGGACTTCATTAATGCGATCTCCAGGTGTGTGAGATTGTGTCAGACCTTTTGGTCTGTCTATCTGTCTTGTGACACAAATGGTAAGGCAAAAAAAAAAGATAATAGATAACTTGCATCTTCAGTGACTACTTGTAATCAGATTTCAAGTGGAGGATGCTTTTTTGTTTACGTCACTGTCTATTTTAATGCATTGCTTTATACATATTACCCTACACAAGAACTTGCTTCTGATCTATTGAGATCTGTATTTATATATACATAAGATATACACAGTACACATACATACATGCGAATAATCGTTTGACAGCACTATATCATATTTTCTAAAAGACTACATTTCAGGTGTAAACAGTCTCTTTGATGATGTGTTTCAACCATTACATGGTTGTGTGCAGCTTTTTGACTCTCTTTTTTTAATTGTAGAACCGTAGGCTTTGATGTGGTGAAGTATCTGTACGACTTCCTGTGATCCGCTTGCAGTGGACATGAAGCGGACAAAAACACATCACTTGGAATTATGGACATGAATGGAATGCTTTATAAATTGTGTTACAGAAACACCTGCATTTATTTTAATCCGATCAGATGTCACCATGGGGAAATACTCACAGTTTATACAACAAACTCCTTAAAGGGCGATTTGATGGGTTTGGTGTGATAATGGGTGATGCAACTTAACATTGGTCTAATAAATACTGTATAGTTTGTAATAAAATTGTTAATGACTTCAGTTTATTTTATATACACAATTTTTTTAAAAGTTTGGGAATAGTTCTTGTGATGCTTACCCCGGCTGCATTCATTTGTTTAAAAGCACAGTAAAAACAAAGTAAAATATTATTACCACTTAAAATAATGTGTTTTGCTTTATATGTTTCTAAAACGTAATTTATTTCAGTGATGTCAAAGCAGCCATTATTTATTGAAAAACAATGTTAAAAAAATAGTATTTCTTTAAAATAGTAATTTGTACGTTATTTTAATTATTATATGATAACATAATGATCGATTTAATGCATTCTTGCTCAAAACTATTCAATTCACCAACTTCAAGCTTTGAAACCAAAAAGTAGTTTGTTGCATAAAATGTGTGCTCTGCTCAAAGTGTATTAAAATTAAAGCTTTACTACTAATGAACTATTAAACAATAATTCATATGTATTAAGTGTTATTCCCATGTTGGTGCAGTGTTTTTGCAGCATGATGACTGGCTGGTTAACATCCCTCCCGAGCTTCATGGTAATCATACAGTTGCACACGTCCATTCGGCCACATTTAAATGTAGGTGAGATATCACAAATATATTTTGTGTCATTTGGCTCCTTTTGTAGAGGAGTAGCTCAGCTCAGAGGACTGACCTCCTTATCCTTTTGCAACAAGATGGCAAAGCTGGCCTGAATACCAATCGCCCTCTCAGATGCAGACAAACACAAGCCAGAACAACCACTAAACGAGGATCTGGGAGAGAGGAGCAGTGTGTGCAATGGAGTGTAAGTGATTAATTGAAATTTAGGCTTTTAGTATCTCGGTCTGTTAATTCAGCTTTTCAGAGGTTACTGATGCTGCGTCTGACTCACAAGGTCTCCATGGTAATAGATTGGGGTTGTCATAGAAACTGAGGGACCGCAGTTAAAAAGGCTCCAAATGTGACTCATGTGTTTTCTCACACACCGACAGGAGTTTGAATGGACGACGGAGGCTTGAGACACAAGGGCAAAGGATCATTTTGGTGTCGGGTGTTGGTTAATACATTCATGAAATTATAACATGATCATTTATTATGTTTTAATGTCCAAATGGAAGCACAAGCAGTTCATTAACAAGCTTAAAGTAGGCCCTGTAGTCCTACAACAGAAGGCACTCATAACATGTCTATGCAAATGCAGAACAAGCCAGTTTCATTAAACACTGCAGTGGTATAAGATAACATGCAATATTAGTAAATGCAGTATGCATATATCTACAGGGAAGTAAACCTTTCTGACCTCACTGAGTTTGACATACAGTGGAATACTTAACTGAAGACTGTTTAAACAAATGTGTATTAACAAATGCAATTTGGTTAATATGGAGGTGTTTTTATTTACCTTATAGTAATTGAGACGCTAAATCAGACTGGAGAATCATTTTGAAATGCAGTGGAAGATGAAATTATTAAAAATAAAATGACATTTATAATACCAAAAATATCTGCTAACCTTGAACATCCATTATATATATATATATATAACTAAATTGCAAAAGTGGACAAACACTGCTGTTCATAAGTTTCTTTTTATTTATTCATTTTGAGAAAGGACACATTAGATTGATCTAAGGTGACTTTAAAATTATTACAGAAGATGAATTGTAAGAAATGCTGTTCTTTTGTATGTCCTCAAAAATATTTTCAGCAATTATGATATAACTGGAGTCTGCCGTATCGTATTGGCAGGAATCTTTTTTTTTTTTTAAATCACATTTTAAAATACATTTACAAACAGAAAAATATTAATTTGAACAAATGCATTTATCCACTTATTAGTCAAATAATTTTCTCTGAGGCATCTAATACAAGTGATGCATAAATATACATAAAAAATTGCATCTTTTTTTTTTAAGTTAATAAAGTAACAAAAAATATAACTATAAATGGGCATCCCCATCATACTGAATCTTTTCCCATGAAGCCTCTTTCTGCTTAGCAAGAAGGCTGTTTTTTAGATGTGGAACGTCCCACACCAATTTCATTTCTTGGCCCCTTCAGCTCTGTTTGAAGTGACTGTTTGTGCTTTAAAGTGCTTTCGGAATTAGATTGAGTGTTGCCCTTGTTTTCTGATCAAGAGACTCAAAGGGAGAATTGGAATGTGTACTGTCTCTTAGACGCTGTGTCTCCGGTTATGGATCATGGCTACGATGTGAGCAAGGTCTAAACTCTTTATCATCACCTCCATAAATTCTTCATCACTACGTGCCCCAGCTACAAACTCCTCCAGTGACAGCTCCCCTGTTAAATGGAGAACAGCGATTATAATCAGGCAAATCATATTCATACTCTTTTAAAGATTGGATGTGATTCTTAAGATCAGAATCATGTTATTGCACTCACCATCTCCATTGATGTCGATCCTATCAAACACTCGGTTTGTGAACTCCTCTGCACTCAACTCCTGCGACTCACTTCCATTGATGGCACGGATGGCCTATTGTAGGGGGGGGGAAATCATTATATTTTACAGTTACTTATTAGCATGCATATTACTAGAATATTAGCCATTTATTAGTGTTAATTAAGCACATATTAATGCTTTAGACCTTACTCTTCATTCCTGATCCTACCCAATACCTGAACTTTATAATATATCACACTAACTATTAATAAACAGTAACTTAAGAATTTATCAAGTCATGGTTAATAGTTAACAAGTATTACTGAACTTACAATGTCTTTTCATAGCCATCTAGTGCATTATCTTTCTTACCTTTATGATATTAAGGAGCTCGTGTCTGTCTATGCAGCCGTTGCCATCAACATCATAAAGTCTGAAATACCAGCGCAGTTTGTGCTCCATCTTGCCTCTCATTACAAGACTGAGAGCGGCCACGTACTCCATAAAGTCTATATAACCATCCTGAAAAAGAGACAAACAATACATTTCAAACACTTGAGACTATTGTGACTGATGTAGTACACTTCATATGCACTGTATATTCAATCTATTATGGCTTAGAACGTTTATTTATAGATTGTGATGAGAAACTGATTCAACCAAGTTTGATGAAAGAGAAGTGACCTTTGAGAGATCTGTCTACCAGTCAGCATTCACATCTGGAACTGGAACAATCTGTTTTATATTCAATAAGTGGCAAAATGTCGTATGTGCTCTTATATTAGTTTGTAATGAATCCTAAAGCAGCTGGATGTCATGGTTCTATTATTTAGGTTATGGAGGTGTCGCGGATCACGATTGGGATGATGAGGGTGCCCTCTGGAGGATTACTGCCAATTCCAAGGTCTGCATCTGAGACACAGACACCAGCCGCAGACATAATCCTCGGGTCAACACACTTTCCTCCAAATGTCACCTCTGTTTTGTGACACAGACTCCAGCTGTCTAGGGCAGTGTCTGGCAGAAGGTCACCATGGGCAAAGCTGAGGTGTGTTAATGTAGAGATATATGGATATTCTGCATTGCATAGTTGCATCGATGAGTAATTATTCAGACGTGCTTTTACTGGTAGTAGTAGTAGTAGTGGGTGAAAATCTGCAAAGCTTAACATCAGTAAAAATTTTCAGATTTCCAAAAAACTTTGATATTTATATAATGCAGGCCTCAATAATATGGGGGCAAATTTGTGTCACTGATATATTAAAATGATGCAACAACAGCATAAAATACTACTACTAATAAATAAAAAAATATGTATATATATATATATATATACCTTTTAATCAGTATTTTAGTATTTCTTAGTATCTGTTATTAGTATTTAGTGTACGCATACATACAAACAAAATTGATATACCCGATATATAATATTGATATATAATTTTATATATTAAAGTATATTCAAACAGAAAATTATTATTTTGATTTGCAATAACATTTTACAATATTATTGTTTTTATTATTGTATTTTGTTCTAGTTATAAGGGCCCCAAACTTTTGTTATCCATTCTTTAGTTCTCTGAGGCATCCAATACAAGTGATACATAAATATACAAAACAACCACTGTTATACAATTTGCTGTAATCAAAATATAATGCATATGTTAAAGTTGTTGTAAAAACTGACATAACGCTAGTGAAATATATAGTCAAATAGCTTTATGCAACAACAGCAGGAATTATTAAGAGATTTAGATTGGTGAAGCATTTTGACTTTAACACAGATGTAAAGACATGCTCATTAAAATAGGTAATTAAGCTGAACATATCTGAAATGCATGCTGGGACTCTTGTATGAATATACGAGTAGCATCATAAAAAAATGTTTGTGCCAAAAATCCCACTGGGAGTAAATTATGAAAGGATGTTTTGGCTTGGAGAAATAAGAGTAGTTACTGCACGTGAATGGGATTGGTTTCTGTAATACAATCTCAAACCTGTTCAACAATCTGTAAATCTTAATCTCATAGATAAGCTCATTATTCGTTGTATTAACACGAGTCACTGTAAATAAAGCTGACATGAAGAGCCAAATATAGCGCTATAAATATAGAGCCAGACAACACGGTAAGTATGATCTGAGATTTGCTCAGATCTGATTTGATAAATAATGAACTCACGTGTGCTGACTTGTGTACAGTCAT
>JAUMHG010000058.1:1647556-1666215 GCA_032359395.1 Enteromius anoplus | reverse complement strand
TATTTGGTACAAAAATTAGTTACTTAATCTTGTTAATCTCGTCAACATCAGTGACCGTATTGAGCATGCAATATGTGCCTAAATCAGGTCTGGTGATTGTAAAACACACTAGTGCAAACATAGCCTGAAAGTAAAAGAAGCTGAAAACCATTTGAACTTTATTAAAACTATTTGCACTGATTCATTGTGTTGGTAACATTACAATCTTGTTAAAACGGATTAATAAAATTGGTATTGAAAATCAAAATCAATGTATCTGTACTAATAAAAAAAAATTTTTTAATAATACCCAGCCATATATATTACGATTCAAAAGTGTGGGGTCAAGAAGATAAGTGAAAGAATGAGATTCTTTTACTGATTGAAATCAGTGGGTTTTTTTCTCTTGGGTGTGAGCTTTCATTCCATCTATTAACTGGACATTTATGTAAATGATTAATGGCCATGTGACTGAGCCTTTAAACGGGCACTGAATAGTTATTACTAGGCATATGCAAAGTATCATTTAAATGCAGGGGACAAAATGAATTGCTGCTCTCTAACGCAGATGCGCTCTAGTTTAAATCAAAGCCATAACCAATGTATAGAAGCATTGCGATATAGTGATGTTGCTTTATTGAAACACATCCATTACTATCACCATGGTAACTGCACTTTTTCTCCCAATGCAGTGTCACACAAACAGCAACATTGTATTTGTAGAAGCAAAGTCCACAGCAGAATCAACGTTGTAATGGCATTTCCATTAAAGTAGAGCTGTTTAGTGTCCATGCGTGAAGACTTTTAACAATAACTGCATTTACAAAAAGATCCATAGACTGCATTTGCAATATTTTGTTATAGAAAGTAATTTTTGGGGGGGGGGGGGGGAACAAAGAAGTGCAAACAGACATAATATAAAATGGAAAACTGTGTACAGTGTTGCTCCCTAAACTAGCTAAGCAGGGAAATTACTTAAATAAAAAGAAAAAAAGTCCGACTTCTGTGTGGAATAGAAATATACAGACTAAAAGCTTGTTGCGCAATAAAAAATTCACCACTTTTTGAAAAATATAAGGAACAAACAATGCAATAGTAATGTGTAATACTGTGCACTTTTATTTGATAAAAACAATAAAACTGCGCCAAAAGTGATATTTAATATACATATATAGAGAGAGAGTGGTCCCAGAGTATTTGGACACACTGTCAAAGTCAACATGTCATTATATAGTAAATAAAAAAAAAACATCTATGAAAAATGTCCCAATTTTAATTCTTGATTTAAATAAAAAAAGTGGTACTGAAAAAAAGCCACTCGATAGTATCGATTGAGAATTGGAATTGGAATGACATTTAGATATTCTTAAGAGTGACTAATAATGGTTTTTTTATGTGACACTAATGGCACTAATGGTAAAAAAGTCAGCTTTGCTATCATGAAAATAGATTGCATTTTAAAATATATTCAAATAGAAAAAAGCTTTTATACATTTGAATAATATTTTATAATATTACTACATTTTAATTAAAAGCAACTTTGGTGAGCGAAAGAGATTCTAACTAAACATGTCAAAATGTTTGTGTAGAAAAAGCACTTTTTAATGATGTTTTGCTGCATATGTTGGATGCTGTTATCTATTATGTGAACAGGTACAGATTTGTGGTTACCTGCTGAGTGGATACTTTTTCCCGTGTTCTGCCTGAGGGTCTTGTTGGCGAATGGCTCTGATAGCAGTGGGAGCAGTAAACATGGAGGCCGTCCCATGCTCAGACATCACACGGAAAAAGGCCCCCGGGTCCGGAGTCCCCACAGGTTTGCCCTGCGGAAATTAAGCAGGCTTAAAGCATCTGAATGCATAAATGAAGGACTAATATCTTTAAAAAAACAAACAAAAACAAAAAAAAACATGTAAATTAGATAAACATAAGTCTTAAATGAATATTATGCAATGTAAAAAAAAATAAAATTTCAACACAATGACTAGTGATTTAGTTTTTTTGGAGGGAAAAAAAGGTTCTATAGAAAGTTGCTGGATTGATTTTCCTACAGAAGATGCTAAAGTTCGATATTTTGTGCAGCCCTTTGTTGCAATTTTTCCAACATTTTGGAAGTGTACACAAGTGTCAGCCTGGATCAGCATGGGCATTTGCAGCGGTTGGGGAGTGAATATTAAATCAAGGATGTGTTTGAAATGGAGAGTGGCTTGGAAAGGTGCCTGGGTGGCAGATGGGCCGAACGTATGGCAAAGAAACAGAATAATACTGTTGCAAAGAGATTGCACACTCAAGTAGCATTTCACAACACTGAGCTGTTCAAATATTCATGTTTCTGCCACCCTTCTCAGAAAGAATGCTCTCAAAACGAAACAATGACTTCATATTAGTGGGGACAAATCAAACGGATCACACAAGGATCTCGCATCTTGTTTCTAGAACAGATTTCAGGGATGGGAAAAAAAAAAACGGCTTGGAGAAATGCTTGGATGTGTCTTAGGCAAGCTTTGAACAAAGAAAACGAATAATTATTGTGACATCTGAGTGCTGTTATTGAAACGAAAAGATCAGGTATACGGCTGAATGATTTCTAAATAAAGAAAGTGAATGGAGAAAAAAACATCTGTCAAGAATTAATTGTTTGTCTGAACAAGAAAACAGCTTTGTACATGATTTGAAACGTACAAAACAAGAATCCGTCGCACGTTGGTGTCGATCAGTAATTGACAGGCATTTAATGTTAACTGAATCGACTTTTTAATATAAAATAAATGATCCAACACAACACTGGGAGAAAAACTGCTTACGTTTTACAAAAAAATACTACTTAGTTATTCCAACTTAAAAATATCAAGTCAAGTTCAATTCATGTGTAGCGTTATTTGTTCTTTATTTGTAATTACTTGTGAATTTTACAAGACCTTTAACTTTTGTATTCTTTGTATTTTTTTACTTCTAGAGAGCTAACTGGTCATTGTTAGTGTGATCTGGGTAGTTACTTACTGGCCCAAGTTAAAACAGCCCACAGTCATACCATTGTGCTGTTTTTGTTGTTTTGCCCATTTTATATTCCACCAGGAGAAAACGGTATGATGGCTGGCTGCTTGGAAAGTAAAAGCCCACCTATCCTGTCATCTTATCCTGAAAATTCTCATCCTTTACTTATCCTCATTTGGTTTCAAATTGGTATGGCTGTTGTTTGCAACACAAATGACGACAACAATCACATCGGATCCCATTAACTTTCATTTTATGGAAAAACACCTTTTCAAAATATCTTTGCAAATTTGGGATGACATGAAAGTGAATGAATGAGTTTTGAGATCCTTCTTTAACCTCAAGCATTAGCAATGATAGTTGAAGCATGCTATGCAGTCGTTCTTTAATTGGAGTCTATAACACTGTAATACAGGGAACTATTCCCAATATTTACTATTTCCTTATATTATTAACATATTGGCCCTTTATACACTGCATGATCATATTCTTAACAAATAACTTAACTATTAATAAGCAGCACTTTGAAAGTTTAAGGCAGAATATAGTTAAAGGTTATGAAAAATGATTGCTTTATCATTTATTACACTTTGGGGTCAGTTAATCCCCAATAATGACCATCATCAATAGCACCGCTGTATAATAATTGCTCCCAAAGGATATCTGAGGCTGGACGCTTTCATGTCTCTCGGATCGCATTATAGACATGCTCTCTCCTTTCATTTAAATGCAGCTGCCATCATCTTGTATCTCAGTTATCGACTGTAACCACAAGACTTGAATAATAGCAGTCAAGTAGTAAGCCTAAGATGATATTGTTTAAGTGTTTGTCTAGTCTGTACAGTTCTTCACAAATCAATATTACACATCCCTGTCAATACTCATGTGGTGAAAAGCTGCCTAATATGGTACAAATCCCTTAAATATCCACCTTGTTTGAACTCGATAGTTTGTATAAGCTCAAATCTGCCTTTTCTTTGCAGAAACTTTGGAGTTTCATGAGCTACTAAAATATTTCAACTCCATACTTTGTGCCTAATTATTTACGCATTTTGCTTAGCGCTGGGGTCCCTGATCTCTGTTGGGTTTTTATTTTGCGAGCTATATGTACATTATCCTTCATAAGATTAATAATACTTTGAAATAATGATATATATTTACAATTTCATACAACAAAATACTCTCTGTGTATTGTTATTACACAATTTTCTTAAATAGTATGAATATTTTAAAAACCAAGGGGATCCTTATATGTATGTTTACTTGCATCAAAAAGTTAAAAGCATTTCTTCAGCAAATGCCACTGCTTAATAAATAAGATCGGGTTTGGCATGTTGACAGAGTAAAATAGAATAAAAAACGAATAGGCTCAGATGTACCATGGATGTGCAGAATTACAAAAGACATTAATTCAAAGAGACTGAAGGCTTTCTGCAATGGATATTGACATTGTATGAGTACTGTTGAAATCAAACTTCCATTACAGCAGACTAATAAATTCTGAGAGCATCTTCCATTTTCTCCTGTGGAGCGAGACAACACATCTAATCAGCAGAGGCGACGCCAATGCTGAATTCACCTTGACAAGAAACCAAACACACTCTGATCGCCTCCCATCGAGTGCAAATGATTTTAGTATTCATGCTGTGATCTCAGTGAGGAGAACTAGTTTAAAACTATGAGAGCTTCTCTGTTACAGTGCAAAAGCTTATAAACAGCAACAGCAAATCGAACGCACAACAAGCTTAAACTGAGCCAGTGATTCAGGAAGTGTGCTGTAGAGATTCATTCATCCTCGCATTCAATCCCTGAGAGAAAATACTGCTAGAGCCTAAAGGAAATTCACAGTAGAGACTTAGGAGACCTCAGTGTCAGCATCTGGTAAACCACAACAGCAGATAATTGAGCGGTCTATGGGTCAAATGCTGTACATAAGCGCTCGCACATTTTTGTCCCGTACCTCGTAGAGCACAGTGGTGTTGCCATGTAGAAGTGGACCGTAACAGATATATGAGTGGCCCACCACCCAGCCAAGGTCAGACGCGGCCCACCAGACCTGACAGAGAGAGATGTGTCAGTTAAACGGTGCAAGACAACGAGAAAGGGTTTTTCAAAGGGTCATATCATACATTTATCACTATTTTATTCTGTTGTTCCAACCCCGACATGGTCATTTTTATATAAACAAGAAATATTTGTAAATGTGTCAATTTTTTCATGTGTATCTTTTCCATAAATAGGCCGTTTTTGCCACTATTCCTTTAAAACAGTGGTCTCTAACTCAGATCCTGAAGGGCCACAGCTCTGCAGAGCTTTTATTAGGGTTGGAGCTAAACTTTGCAGAGCTGCGGCCCTCTAGGAATTGAGTTTGAGACCAATGTTTTAAGACAACAATGTAAACACGTTCTTCACACAAAGACATTTAACACATTTTCCCCTACATTACAGTCGAAAGAGTGGAAGAGTGGAGTGCTACACCATTTTCCCCAGTATATTCTTTATATGCCATTTAATGCAGCTTTTTACCAACACATTTCTTTCGACTGAGAAAGAAGTGTTTTGAAAGTACATCAAATCTCTATCTTCAAAACATTGTGAAAATCACAGATAATGACCTACCTCACCGGGAGCTAGTCCGTAAACATTAGACATAGTCCAATTTAACATCACGCCATATCCTCCTGAATCTCTGACTACACCCTGATGAGAGCAAAAGGAGAAGGTAAAACATTTTTGATTCCTTTATAATATTATATAGTTTCAATTGTAATCCCCATTAACATTTCAATTAGGTTTTTTTTTTCACAACTATGAAATTTTTTATGTCTCTTTATGGTGCAGCAAAGCATTAAGCCACACTTTTTGTTCAGGTAAATATTTATACATAATTATTCCATAATATTCTAAAATTCACACCAACAATGATACCGAGATGTCTGGCTTACAAAAAAACATAAATATAAAGATACTCTGTACAAAAAATTCTTAAAATTAAGCGGAAAAAAAATAGCGGCTGTGATTGCAGGAATTTGACTGTAATCTTAGGTATTACGGTTTTAAGTTAAATTTACAGTTAAATACCGTAATTTCATTTATTGATAAAATGTTAATATCTAAACCTATTAAAGTACTAAAATCTGTTTTGTACCTTTGAAATACACTGATAACTATGGTTGGGTATCGTTAAGGGTTTTTTCGATACCGGTGCCAAATCGATACTTTTAAAACGGTTACGGTACCTGAATCGATACTTATAAAATAAAAATGGTAACACTTTATAATAACTGCACACTATGAATCATTAGTTAAGCATTAGTAAACAGTCGGTTAATCCTTTATAAAACATTGTTCCAACATTAATAGTCATTAGTAAGCAGTTTATAAATACAGCTGTGAATGCCTTGTTCTTGATTTATAAATCATATCTATTACAAACAGGGATGCTCATTTGGGTTATTTCTCGTAACCGACAACTGCCGCTTGTTCACCGATTATTAACGGTTAACCGACAACATTATTTTAAATTAGAATTTCATTCAATTAGAAAGGATAAGCGTTTGTGACCCATTAAAAACAGTAATATTTGTTTTTCTGTGGATTCATTGTACATGCACAAAAACTACCAAACAACAGAAGACGAAGATTCACATGATCACACGATCTTATTTCATATCATACGCCTGCAGCACTTTTGCGACCAGTGAAAAAAACATTATGAAGGATAATAGGCCTATACGAGTGTCACGCCCCTGCACTGTTTGTTGTCTTTATTTCCCCATGTGCTCTCTGTGACCTAGTTTCTGTCTGTTGTTAATTATGTTCAGGTGTGTCTTGTTATTTACTTCAATTATCTGCCCTATTTAAGTTACGTTCTGTCTAGTCCTTGTTGTCGGTTCATTGTGAATGTTATGTTGGATGTGCTCCCGGATCTGTCTACCTGCCTGTTTGTAATCCCTTTTTGTGAGTATTAAATATCTGTTTCTGAAGAATCCCAATCTCTACTCGTCCTTCCCGCACATCAACCGTGACAACGAGAAACATATAGCTATTTTACATAAATAATAAATCAAGAAAACTAAAGAAAAAAGTTAATGTCGAAGATTGCAACGTCGATAAAAGTCACTTTCCGACATGACAGATGTCCAATCGAGGCGAGAGTTCTTTGATCAAACCTTCATTAACCGACAGCAGCTTTGCGCGGAGAGCGGAGCATTTGAATTGCTGACGGGAGTGGCTCCGCCGGAAAACTGATGAGATCTAATAAAACTTTAGGATGAAACGCAGCTCATTTCTCCATCAATATAAGTTACACAAAACCCACATAAAATGAGTAGGTAAAATACTGAAATAAATAAATAACTAAAATGACCTTTTAAACCGTTTAACTGATTGTATTAATCGGTCAAAATTCATATCGGTCAGTTAACGTTTAAACAGTTAAAATGAACGTCTTTTACGAAAGGAGATTTAAAGGCTCAGTTATCTTCCAAAAAGAACAAATAAAAACAACAGAGGGATACAGAACTATAACAGACTGAACAGTCAATTCATAAAGTATCTGAAAAAGATTTACTCTATAAACAAGACATTAAATTACACTAAATAAAGACAAAATCATTAATGAATAAATAAAATAAGCTTATGAAACCATGTCTCAAGTCAAGTGAATAAACCATCTTATAACAGGCATCTAATACTGACACGACTGACAAAAAAAAAAACCTCGCGCGAGCAGGTGAGAGAAGATCGAGCGCAAGAAGAATCGTGCGCAGATGACATATCATGCGCACACGAGGGTTTGAAGTGAGATCGCGGGCTCCCGTTTCTTCGCATGTAGATGAGGTTAGGGTTAGGGTTTTCCTCTTGCGGAAATTATTTACTGCGCGCGCCAGCATCAGTGGTGTGCTTGCTTATTAATGCCATACGTTTGCCGCCATAGATATATTGGGTTTGTTGTTTAGGCACAGCTCCGAAATCCGAGTTTTGATTCGATTCGGTACATACTGGTTACTTAGGTACCAGGTTTCAGTACCCAACCCTACTGAGAACCACCAAATGCGAGTAGTGACGAGAAAGTCACATGACAAACTTAAGCCCATCACAAGCAGATTTTAAATATGAACATATATTTAAGGCGCTCAGTGTCATTCACACAAACACTAAACACCATCATGGTGAGACTAATTAAAATATGCATTAATCATTCATTTAGCAACATTACATGACACATACAACCCTAAAAAACATGATAATAAAAAAACTTAAAAAAAAAAAAAAAAATCAGACAAAATTTGAAATACAATGCAGGAAATTCTGGGAATGTCAGTTTACGTTTTTTCCCTGTAAATTCCCACAGGAATTAACCATTTAACAGGTTTTAACCGTAGCACTTTCACAGTTTTTACCGTTACAATCACTGTCATTTTATACAGTGTACATTTTTTTAAAGAATGTATTATTACCTTCTGCCATGACAACTATCAGAGGGATTGGCGAGGTAATGTACATGAAAACGTTCATTCGTGTGTTTGGTCCCGGCAGAATAGTTCAGCTACACTGCTGCTGCAGGGCAAGTACAGAGACTGGCTACTGCCAATAAATCCACAACATGCTGCTGTGAACATGAAACACTGCTGCACATATAACATATGAAACAACCCCCATAGCATACATGAATCACCCCGTAGAAGATCAATACAGGTGGAGCTGGGGAAGGGGGAGGGTTTCTGAAGCTTGCTGCAACTGCTACAGCAAGCACTGGCTAAGTATTTAACTGCTGAGAAACAACTTCATTGGCTTCTAAATAAAAAGAGAATCAATCAGCTGAGCCGTGTGATAATGGTGGCATTATGTCAAATTGAATTTTAATTGAGTTTCATGCCAAATTTTTTGATGCGTCCTTGACTAATAACACTTTCAATTTCTTCCTATCAAAAAAAGATTATACTGGAATTAAATTCAACTTTAATATTACGGCAACACAATTTCCCCTTGTTTTATTTGATATTTTTTCTATTCATGTAAATAATAATTCTACCCAATATTTGTTTATGAAGCTTTCAAGGCAATCATCAATTTTATTGTATTCATCAGTTCAGCATGAAAAAATTACATCAAAGAGTGTGTGAGTATATGAGAAACAAAACAGAATGAATTAACTGCCATTATTCATATTCCAACTCATGCTGTCCCAACTGCCAGTAAATCATTAGCAAATCAGGCTGAAGGTTAATACTAAGGGACACATTTTGAGTTGTAAGAAGGTAATTACAGTAGATACGGTGTGCCAAACACATACATCTGAGGTGTGTGTGTGTGAGCGAGGACGGCCTATTAGCAAGAGGTTTATGTACAGGGCATTGTTGCCTTGGGCCAGATATTTTGTACTGGCTGGAGTTTGGGTCAGTGGAGAGCCGTGTTTTGTTCATTTGGCCTTCAGGCTTTAAAACTTCCTCCTGTGCTCCTTATACTCTCTTCTCTTGCCTTGCCTCTTTTTCAGTCAGAGTACATATAAAGGTGAGTTGTTAAGGATTGAACAGCACCTGAGGCATGCTAATAAAAATTTCAAGGTGCTGTTCACCTGGACAATATTAAATGAACAAAATAAAATGTTACTGGAAAGCAGAATGACAAGTGGGCCGGACTTTGAGGCCTGGATCTAGTCAATGTTACAAGTTAAGGATCAAGAGGTGGTTAATATATGATGATCAAATATTCACAATACATTTACATCTTTATAGTCATAAAAAAACTAAAAAACTTGGATTTTGCAATGATTTTAATGCATTTTTAAACTTGACACTGGATATTTAAAATTGCACCACCCACAGCCTGAAAACACCCAGTCAAGCCAGCTGCGACGAAAATACTGCTCATTAAAATAATTACGGTAATTTGCAGGAAGAGCAAATAGAGGCGCTTTCAGTGTTTCTTTCAATGAATTTGATCAGCAAGTATTCACATAATGACAAAACATGATACCTTAAATTAGGAGTGCTTTGTTTTTGTACATTAAAACAGCATTTTAAGGAATATCATTTGAAAGATGTCAATTGAAAATTATATCACCACCATTAAATTGTGGCGAAAAAGAAAAGTACTTTTGAAATATTTATCATTATATATTTCACTTTTTGCTCACCCTCTGAAAAAGAAAACAGTTTAAAAACAAATTGCATAATATATCATGTATTAATTAGTTCCTGTTGATGATGTTTTAATAATATAAGGTCAATAAAATTTTACCTGAAACACCCCGAGTAGTATTTGGATGGTATTTAAAAGGTACAGAAATGTAGAAATATATCTAATTTAAAAATGTATCTAATATTTAGAGGTTTTATTTCTGCTTCCCTTTATTTTTAATAGTTACAGTAATTATTTTTATTTTTTTAATAGTTGTTTTTAATGTTTTTATTACCAAATATTCTTATTGTTTTAAAAATATATATTATAATAAATACATTCACACACACACATATAGGTTTTTTTTTTTTACTATGTTTTATTACTGTTTTACTTGTGTAAAGACAATTTTAAATGACTTTTTATTGCTTATGTTTTAGTAATACAAGATCATTTAAATTAAATCTGAATACAAACCAAATACTTCCAGATACAAAACCAAATTATATGGCAGTTCTGATACTTTTTTTTGTCTTCAAAAGCATCAGGCAACATCACAGCTGCAGGCTAAAACATTCACACAAAAACAAGCACCTTTCTTCTTATCTTGAATACACAGGAGAGTTCATAACGGCGTATTGCTCACAGTCTCTAGCTAACGCACTATGCAATAAACAAAGCACCTGACAGAACAGATCTATTCCACAGTAAACTATTTTATCCATTCCCTAAGAGCTCCGTGCTTTATCGCTGTGTTCTGTCATAAACAAGACTTTACCTTAGGAGTGCCAGTAGTGCCAGAGGTGTACAGGACGTACAGAGGATGATGAGCGGGGACGGACACACAATCGTGAGGATGGGCAGTGGCCATTTCCTCCTCCCAGTCCAAACTCAGGTCAGGATGCATAGACACCTTTTCCTGTGAAAAAAACACTAGTGCTCAGGAACAGGATGATTAAAGATTAAATGAGATTCCAAACATAAGATAGTTTCTTTCTTTTGTAGAACATAGCAAATAATTTAAAGATTATTGGTAACTAAAAAGTTTCTGTTCCCAGTAACTTCGATTACATGGATTAAATGCAATTTAAATCTGTTTGGTTACCAACATTTTTCAAAAGTCTCACAGGTTTGGAACAACATCTAGGTGAGTAGATGACTAAAAGTGATTTGTTTTATTTATTTTTTGTTTTATTTTTTAAGTTAGTCAAGACAGTAGTGCTAATGTAGTACAACTTATAAACATTTATAGTTTTTATTCATATTTTAGTTTAATATTTTCGCTTTTCTTTAAGTGTTTTTGCCAATTTTATTCGTTTTTGTCTTTGAAAAAATTTAAAAGATTTTTATTTCAAATTTTGCTTTGTTTTATTTCAGTTAGTAACTTTATTACTTCAGTTAATGACTTTTTCTCCATTTTCAACTATTTAAATTATTATTATTTTTTTTTTTGTTTCATTTTGCACTCTAATGAATCTCAATTAAACAGCAGTTGGGTTATTTTGATAAGGTTAAAAAATAATAAACAATTACGCCTACTAACACAATTAAATAATAAAAACATGACAATAAAAAAAATATGATTTGTTTAAGTTGTACATTTGTTAGTGATCAGTTTTGCAAATAACTCTTCATATCTAATCACAGTTTCATTTAAAATTTAAAATTTATTTCAACTTTATTTCAATTAGCAAAAATGTTTAAATCCTACATTATTTGGTCCAGGTAGAGCTAAAAATGATTTTGTTCCAATTTTTGGGAAAATCCAAAGTGTTACGATGCCTGAAAGGAATTAAATCTCACTATGATTTATGCATGCTGCTACTGTTCCAAATCTTTATGACTTTCTACCCTTCTTTTAGGCAAACCCTTTTTTTCCCATCATATGGACCACTTGGATTTCCCTGCTGCAAAAAATTTCCAAAAGCATGCGTTTTCCTGGATTAGTCTGTTTTTTTGGTATGTGTTGTGTTAACTCCAATCAAGCGGTTCTGAATATTCCTCTGTAAATTAGATCCTGCCACGTATAAACCTTCTAAGAACAAACTCAATGTGTACTTTGAGCGTGTTCTTCTGGTGCTGGCAAATTCTCCCCTCGCATAGGATTTAAACTCAAATATTTCCAAGATGTGTTCGCCTTCACCAACCATGCGGGATTTATCCTGTATCCCAAACCGCTCGAAAATCAAAAAGCTTTTTGCTAACAGTTTCCATGACAACACTGGATAAAGCTTAAGTAATTTCCTGCGTTGGGAAATCAACATACTGATTATAGATGTTGCAACATGGGAAAACTCATATAAGAGACCTTAAAACAAGCAAAAGGCTCTAGAGATCTTCGAAATGTCGAAAGCTTTGAACACTTGATTTCCTAATACTTTTTTTGAGTGATATGTTATTGCACCTGTAAAAATGACTTACTCCTACAATGATTGATATTAGTTAAGTGCCAGAATCCTTGAGAATAAGGACATCAGGGGGGATTTTAAGGTGCTCTCTTTTAGAAAGGAGACCACATTTGCATTTTCATTCTCTCACTGCATTAGCTCCTCTTTTAACAGTTAACAGGCAGCGGAAAAGTGTGCCAGTTTGATAATGAGACTGGCGTCCAGGTGCCGTGGGGTTTCTGGGAGCTCACCATGCTGGGACGGTTGTAGATGAGGACTTTGTGTGGTTTGTGACTGCTGAGCTCCAGAGCTTTCCCTACCAGGGGAATGTACTCCACTCTTCTGCCCGGCTCGATGCCAAATGATGCTGTCACAAGCAACTTTGGCTGTGGGGGAAATAATGATTTAAGAGTCAAAGTGGATTTTGCAATCTCAGCAGAAGTATGCATTTATAAAAATAGTTTTTTTTTTTTGCTATTAATTGTCATTAAAAAAATAAAAAATGTACAATGGCTTGCCTTAGCATGGTCGATGCGGACAGAGAGCTCTTTGGAGGCGAATCCTCCGAATATGAGGCTGTGGGTGGCACCAATACGGGCACATGCCAGCATGGTGAACATAGCCTGAGGAACCATGGGCATATAGATCACCACCAGGTCACCCGTCTTCACACCGTGCCTCACCAGGACACCCGCCAACCTGGACACCTACAAAAAGGGGTGCCATGTGGGTGCTAAATTGTATGGACAAACTCAAATCATATATTAATCAAACTGGTCCAGCATTTTGGAAGAGGAAGAAGGTAATTGTTTTCAAAGTTACTGCTATTGTTAACATTGTTTGGGAAATTTTCATAGCCAAAATCGAGTGATTCCAATAGGAATCCACACAATTTACGAATTCTAAACAGTACCCACACTATTAAAAATACACTTTTTTTTTTTTTCGCCTGCCAAATGTTGCTAATGTGGCCGGTGTTTTACCTGCTCCTGCACTTCTCTGTATGTGATGACCTGTTTAGTGCCAGTAACCGGACTGTCATGAATGACAGCTGGTTGATCGCCTCTTCCATTCTCCACGTGCCGATCGACAGCATTATAGCACATGTTCAGCTTTCCTCCAACATACCTGGAATGAAAACAGATGAATAGTTGAACTAAAAGTAACACTATTATCATACCTTAATCATTATTAAAAAATGATTAAATTACATTTAGCATCATTTGCATACATGGGGAAACTAATCCTTTATCATTAATGTTTTAGGGCAGTAGGTGAGCACAAGAGAGTTCTGTTGGTGTTATTTACTTTGCATAATCACAGGTAATATAGCAAACAAACGCGTTTCTCCTGCGCTGTTTTTGATTGGTCTAGACACACGTGCGTCAGACAGATGTCATTCCGTTCCATCGCGTTCCATTAGCGTCACGTTTTTAAAAGTGGGCGCGTCAAGTTAAAAAGAATTACGACAATCAGTGGTCCCAGAATATTAAAGCATTGTCATCGTTTGATTTCATTGATTTTACAAACACTCAGACTTCCCCTTTACTCTCTCTCTTCAGTGAAACTCAAAAGTTATGCAGAATTCCAGGGGCTGCAATTCACTTTCATTACATTTTTTTTCTTGTCATGCAATGAAAGCGAATAATGACTGAGGTCGTCATTGCCCGTCACACTTTAACCCTTTAAAAACATCCCGAGACCCCTGCTTTCACTTCAAATTATTTTACAGTTGACCGCAAAAGCCGATATGTCAACGCCCCCTAATGTAAAAGCTGTACTTACCACTTTGGAAACACTGTGTCCGTATCATCTAGAGTTTGTTTCCACGGTTCAAACCAAGTGATGCCTTCTGCCGCTTTACTCCAGAACTTCTCGGGGTTGTCACGTGCCAGGCCAAATGCGTCTTTATATGTGTGTTTTGATGAAAATGCACGCGTAAAATGTTCCCTGTATGTGTTAAAGGTTATGCCTGGCGTACAAACCAGCGGTTTACAACCATTCCAGATTTCAGTCTTTACCTTTTGCAGGTAACACGGTCCAGGCACACCTGTGCATGAAAACTTAAGACTCAAACATCTTGTACCTACAGCGCTAACTGTTTTGTTGTTTTCCTTAACTCTAGACACCGTTACATTTCCAATGCAGACGTGTTTCAAGCGCGTAGTTTGGTAAAGACGCATGTTTGCTTTTCGTTTTCAGCTCCAGTGTTTGCTGACGCACAACGCTGACACAAGTGAGCTGAAATTTCTCAACTCCAAGATGGCCGCGCGATAATTCAATACTTCAGATCACAGCCAGAGGCCACTCCAAGATTCTGCAATCCATGCAATGTGGTCGTTACGTAATGTCTGGGGCTTTCTGAGGTGCCTTGCATGATTTATGAAACACAGTGTTAAGCAATGCTATAGTCTGCATTCAAAATGCTTTTGGGAGTTTTCAAACTTTTTAATGCAAATAACCCTCAGAATATGCAGGCCAGTTCAAACTGTTTAAAAGACAGTGAAGCCTGTAAAACTTGACATATGCATAAATAATTGTAAAAAGTTGTTGACTATTTTTTGTTTTGATATATCAGACTTAGTTTTATTCAGAGGTCAAAACTTAGGGAAAATATTCAATTTGGTACTGTTTCTGGTATTTACCTGGCCTTAAAGTTAGAATACAATTTGATAGCTTGCAATGTAAATCATGAGATTTTGAAGAGCATGATATAAAAACAGTTTTATAATTAAAGCTAGGGTATTTACTTTGTATTGTGGCAAAATGTATAATGCAATATGATTAAGAGATACAAAAAACGTTACTCAAAAGCCTGTACTCGCACGGTAACATGATTTTTCTGAAAATTATGGATAAACTTGCTGCAGAAAGAACTGGTTCTTCTTGAATTATTAATAACAACATCAAAAATACTTGCAAAAAAGCATGTATCACGACCTGAAGAAGGGAAAATATTTAGAATGATACTAAAAGCCCTTTTACTTACTAAACCGTATAAACTATCAGTCAGAATATAGAAGGCATGAATATTGTTCGTATTATAATAGTAGCATGACATGTGGCTCACAAAATGAATCTGGCTTTGATATTGTGACTGCACTGGAGCAAAAAGCAAATTGTTAAAATATAATGTAGAAAATATTTACATTGCGATATCCCGACAGTGCTGTTGCAATTTAAACAAAATTTACTTTACTGGTGCGATATATTTCATAAATATTGTTCCAAAGCAGCTTTGCCTTAAACCCTGTTAAAAAAATACAACACTGAAAACTATTCTTAAAAGTATGCATGGTAAGCAGCAAGCAAGCCCCCCCTGTCTTACAGTCAAATTAATGACACAGAAAGTGACTGTATTGGAAAATCATTTTGCCTGGTTAATGAGGGCCCATGGTAATAAATGCAATACATTGGTGGAATTGAGATGAAATCTGTACTGTACCCCATCTAAACATACTTGTGGTTTGCCTTCAGACATTTGGAACCAATCATAAATAGGCTACTAAATGCTTAAAAATGGAAGTAAGGAAACCTAATAGAGTCTGGATGTTCACTGCTAATATCATCTAACAGGCATACTGATGAATAAACAATGGCTATAAGGTATTATCTACATTATAATCTTCTCCTCTTCATGTCTGGGGTCCTGTCTCACTATTTCTGTCTGACCTCATGGAATAACGTACAGTACATACTACTGTATACTGCTTAGTATTCCTTAGTATTATCTTCATGTTCAATCTTAAAGGAACAGTTCACCTCAAAATATTATTTACTCATTTTAGGTCCTCCACAATTAATATTATTTGTTTTTTCTTTGTCAGAGAAATTTAGCTTTACATAATGTTCTTACCAATGGATCTCTACAACTTCAGTCCAACAACCAATGCCTTGTGTAATAAACAAACTTATTTATTTAAATGAGGGTAAAACATTCTAGAGAGACAATATTACTTCCCATTTATTTGTCACACGAGAAATGTATTAAGTGCACTGCATTGTGGGACACAATCTAAGTAAAGTCTGTAAAATAGGGCTCAATGTAATGTTAATATAAAGGATTTTCCTGGATTGTTTTTTAGAGGTGTTTACCTGTTTTTGAATGACAGTATAACTGAATTACTGATGCGTTTTAGGATTAAAGAAAGGGTCCATAAACTTTGTCATCTGGGTATTCCGTTCATGTTATACATTTATAACCATTGTCTGCTTTCATAATGTAAAAGACCAGCTTGGTAATTCTGCGAAATATCTCCTTTTGCATTTCACAGAAGAAAGAAATCCACGCCGGTTCAGAAAAGACACAAGGGTGAGTAAATGATAACAGTATTTAAAGTTTCAGGAGAACAATTGTTTTTAGATGCTATTAAACAGTTTCAGAGGCAATGTCTTCTCCAAGGCTTTCACAAAAGCCGTTTCAGTCAGTACTGCCTGTGTCCGTACCCCTGTCTGATTGCTGACTGCAGTCACATTTTAACTGTGCAACCTGGAAATTGTGATTGAGTCATTCATCAATCTTGCTGGCAGTTAAGGGATGATGTGATTTACAAATCGCTTGTGCAATGTTTTCTATTAGAGTGGCTGAGGTGATTAATGCTAAGTGGTCCTAGCCCTGTGTGGCAGATTGTCTGTACACTGGTTATGAAGTGAATTGCTCAGGATATAATAGCGCTGAATAATATAAAAATACCTTGCGGTATGATGCTCGTCACTAGATTGGTGGCATTTTATGCTTTTGGGTGCAAAACAATGATGTAACCAACTGTTACTGCAAAACAGCGGGGTAAAAAAAATAATTTCCATCCATTTCCAATATTAGTTTACTGTATATATACTGTAGCTTTCCTAAGGTACACTTGTACTGTAGGTAAGTAAATGTTTTTGTGCAAGACTGCTGACTTGGCCTCCACAAAAAGGTCATGAAAGGGGTGGCTGTTCACAGAGTGCAGTATCAAAGCATATTAAATGCAAAATTGACTGGAAATTAAAGAAGAAATTGGGTAGGAAAAGGTGCACCAGCAACAGGGATGACCGTAAGCTTGAGAATACTGTCAAGGTAAGCTGATTCAAACACTTGGGAGAGCTTTACAAGGAGTGGACTGAAGCTGGAGTCAGTGCATCAAGAGTCTCCATGCTCAGACGTCTTCAGGAAAAGGGCTACCAGGCACTCCTGAAACAGAAACGTCAGAAAAATCTTACCTGGGCTAAGGAGAAAAATAACTGTGCTGTGGCTCAGTACTCCAGATAAAAGTACATTTTGTATTTCGTTTGGAAATCAAAGTCTGCAGTCTGGATGAAGACTGGAGAGGCACAGAATCTAAGCTGCTTGAAGTCTGGTCAGAAGTTTCCACAGTCTGTGATGATTTGGGGTGCTGTGACATCTTTTGTGTTGGTCTTTTGTGTTTTATCTAAATCCAAAGTCAATGTAGCAATCCACCAGGAGATGCTTCTGTCAGCACTTTATGCTTCTGTCAGCTGAAAAGCTTTATGGAGATCTTGATTTCCTTTTCTGGCAGGACTTTAGCACCTGCCCACAATCACAAGACCACTTCCAAGGGGTTTGATGATCATGATACAACTGCTTGATTGGCCAGCCAACATGCCTGAATTGAAGCCTGTGTGGAATCTATGGGATATTTTCAAAAGAAAGATGAGCAACAGTGGATCCAACAATACAGAGGAGCTGAAGACTCAACAGTGCCTCGGCAGAGCCACAGACTGATCACTTCTATCCACTCTTCACTGATCCTGGAGTTAGGGAGAGGAGTCCCAGCCAAGTATTGAGTGCATGAATGGACATACTTTAAAGAACTTGAACTTTTCTGTTTTGCAAATCTTTCTTTTTTTTTTTTTTTTTTTTGACGTGAGAAAATATTGTAATATTTTGAGAACTTGGATATTTGACTTTCGTGAGCTATAAGATCTAATTATACCCCCCACCTCTTCCAAAAATTATATATTTTTAACTTTAAATGTAATAACTCCAGAATATTTGAAAGTTACCCTTTTTAAAATAAGTTACAACTTTTTCACGAAATGCAAGTTTTGTGAGATGTATATATATATATATATATTGTGACGGGCGCCGATCAGTGTCGTCCTGGAAACCAAGGATTCACACCTGGAACCACTCATCCCGGGCCAATCGCTCACGGCCGGACCAATATAAAA
>JAUMHG010000058.1:1623346-1641608 GCA_032359395.1 Enteromius anoplus | reverse complement strand
CGCCCCCCCCCCCCCCCCCCCCCCCCCCCCCCCCCCCCCCCCCCCCCCCCCCCCCGGTCAGTTAGAAGAGTGGAAAAGGGTGTTGAAAAAACCCTTTGTCAGAGTGCAACAGGAAGTGAGTGTTTATTTTTTCATTTCCTCACCAAGGCGTTACAAGTGATCTTCATCCACCCCTAGAGCTGGCTGTTAATTAACACTCTTTGCGTACATCTATACTCTTGTACCAGACTTGCATCATCTCGCCGCCTGCACAATTGATTCAATTGGGAAGAGTGTTTTGCTAGGATGCGGAGTAAGGTTGTACAGTCATGCTCCTGGAAGGCTACTTCTATTGCTTAGTTTAGGCTAGTTCTAAAATGTTAAAACATACTTGCCTGGGTGTTTCTAGTCATCTTGAAGAATTTGATTCAGATGTGTTCACCAAGGGTTAGAGCTAAACCCTACAGCAGGGGTTCTTAAGTTTGGCCCTCAAGGTCCACGTTCCTGTTTGATTAGGGTTGGAGCTAAACTCCGCAGGAAAGTGGACCTTGAGGGCCAGAGTTGAGAACCCTTGAACACACCCAACGTAGAGGAAAGTGGAAGAGCTTCCAAAGGTGACTCTTTGTCTGGCAAGCAAAAGTTAAGGACATTTTAACAATGGGATGCAAAGAACTTTGACATAGGCACCCACTGACCAATGAGATTCCTAGTTCTTCTTTCAGAAATCCAATCCAGCCTTGATTTCGAGCTGACCTAGATCTTTTAACACCCCGTTCAAAATGTACCCTACACATGTAAAATACGTAATAATGCATGCAAAATATGTTCCTCTTCAATCTCAGAACTACTTCTGCATCCTTTCTAATGTTTACACACGAAACACTAAAACAACCTCTCTCTTGCTTACTTTCTCTCCCGGTGATCTATGTCCTGTCGTTATCAGCTGGGCCTCAGCATCTCCTAACCCTCGTCTTTCAGGGATGCGTAATTAAGCAACTCCCTGGAGCATGACAGATCGTAGGCGCTGACACTACCGCAAGCCCTCAAACCTGACCGGACACTTAACCGTGCACATCTAAACAAATGGCATATGCATGTCGAGGCCACCCTGGAGCTACGATTGCTGATTTGTGTTTGCTGTGGTAATATAGATCAATGAAGTGCTTCAGCGCCTTTATAGACAAAAATTAACTTGTTGTACAAGTAAATAACTGCGGGATCTATCATGTGGCTGAGGTGGAACCCCTTTCGTTACTTTTTCTTTAGGGGTTACCAGTGGTTTATCATTGAGGTTGCTGCTCAAGTGACAAGCTGTTGCACATCTAAGGTACAGTTTTTGCACATACGAGTGTAGAGTTGGTTATTTGAGTTCCTTGCCTTGCCTCACATGCCTTGCCACCAGTTTAGAGTTTGTGTAGGAATCACTGCTCACAGACAGACGTGTAGTGACTTGGTGACCTTCAGCAGTTGAGGGTACCTGCCAATGTCCCCACAATTCCAAAACTAGAGTTTGGAATTGAGAACCAGGTTGGTTTTGGATCTGGTTTTCTAAAAAAGGATTGGATCTGCAGTATGGGAAAGAAATGTGAGGACGCTGTCCTGTCCACACCCAAATGGATCGTACCCTTTACTCTGCGTCAAAGGCTAGTGTGGAAGCATTCTTAACTGCTGTCTGTGTGAATTGCCCTTGACACTTCCAGAGAAATGGCATTGTTGCAGATAGTCACCTTTTTTTTTGTTGCCATAGTCTAGATGCCAGAACAGGGGCATCAAGAGGCTACAGCATTATACAAGTGTACTGTTTACCCTGCCGGGTTAGACCTAATACCAGCAACCCCCTCTATGGCCACAGCTCACAGAAGCAAACTTGGCTCTCGCCGGCCGGTATTGTTTTGGCTGCCGGGTGTAAGCCGAAGTGCAACGTATACTTACAATCTCTTCCTTATTTTCCCTCTACCTCTACCCTGCCGTCTCTTTTTCCATGGGAATCCCAGGGCCATATATGGTCGTCAGTGGCTGGTGAGGCAAAGTAAGTCTCTCTCTCTCTCCCTCTCTATGGCCTCCTGCAGTAGAGTAGCTGTTTTTAATTTTTTCTCTCGCTGTCTCGCACATCTCTGGGTCAAAGGTGTCAAGAGTATGCATGTGTCATATGTCCCCCTCCAATTGTCTTTACTATGAGTAAATAATTGAAATTGTTAGTAATTTATTTTATTTGTTTCATGTATTTTTTTGCAGTTTAGAAATGCACCAATATTAAGATAAACCGATAAACGATAATTGTTATAATTTAGAGTTTGGAAACTGGTCAACATAGTCCATTTGTGATCAGTGGTTCAACCGTAATATTATGAAGTTACGAAAATACCTTTTTTATACATTTTTGTTTTATATTTGAATTGCACACGCACACTCTTTCTCTCTTGTTGTGCTTCGTTCTCTTTCAAAACAGACACACACACACACACCACAAGAAGGAATTCCTTTTGTGGAAGTGGCTGTGTGCTGGTGCGTTGATGATGTAGCAAGAAGAGGCGGGGCTCTTGCTGGCTCGGGGCTCAGAGCTGTGGTGTGTTACTTATCTGGGAATTTCTCCAGAGGTGTGATAGAGCCAGGGCCCGACTGCAGCCTCGCTAGGTGGCCTCTGCTGCGGGAGAAAGCGAGGCAGGAGCGGGTCAATTGTAACGTCTGGGAGTATCATTGCTAGAGTTGCTTTATAAGGGAGTGAATTGGATTTCCCCTTTAAAGAAAACAAGTGCGTTATCAGACCTTAGACTGGATTCCCTATCTTGTGTTATTGCGTGAGCTAGTGCAGGCTCATAAAAAAGGCATCATCATGGTTTTTATTTGGTCACATGTGATATTTTGCATTTTGAACCAGCCCATTGATGGACTGTGTTTGGGTTTTCGTGAGAGATACTCACAGGTTATCATGTGGTAATAAACATTTAGAACTAGATAATGAGTTTTGTGATTGCAATAGCCAGAACATCATGCTGTAAGATATGACAACCCATGAAAAGAGAGTTTGCATATGATTTGCAAAAATGTTTGTTTTAAAGGCTAAAGCTATCTTTACAAACAGCAAAAAGGCCTCAGCTGGTTGCTAAGAAACCTGCAAAGCAAATTATGTTATGCTCTGCTTACGGACCAGAGTCGTTATATAATGAGATATTATTGTCTTGCCTGACTAGCCTAAGCGTCCTATAAGTTTTTGGACAAAGCGATTGTTTTGAATGAGACCGTATTGACTGGCTGGTTGTCATACCATTTGTTTTGGCGTGTGCTCGTGTGGTTTTACTTTTCTTTTCGAGGCTAATGGTAAAAAGTCATCTTTCTTTTTCCATCAAACACAAAATAAAATATTTTGAACAGTCTCCAACTCTTCCTCTTTTCCATATGACTAAAGCATTTAATGACCAGGGACTGCCGACCAACAAAAATATCATTAAAAGTGTGTTTTTATGACATGACCACAGGGTATTCTGTGTAGGTTAGCAATCCCCAAAGTTCTATATGGGTGACTTAATCTGTTGCAAAATCTGGTTTATTCCGTTACCCATCAGAAAAGTTCCTTACTCGTTAGTACCAGCTTTAACCAAGAATCAAAGTTAGTTATTGCACTTGAACTGGCTTTGAAGGATACATAGTTGGCCACTTAAACAGGGGAATGCCAAGGACAGTTGGCTCTCACACCACCCCTGGCTTCTGGGCTTCATCACTTTGCCAGCTGCAGCACACACCTTTTCAGTTCAATGAGTTTGAACACTTATTTAAATATTTTGCAGATTTCTCCCTCCTTGTAACATAGGAAGGGGGTCTTGTTATAATATTACCACCACTTAATGTGCAAAGTCTTGTTGTTTGCCTTTACAGGCATAATACACGTTTACATTTTGTAAGTCGTGTGTTTTTTTTCAGAAAACTGTATATCAGAAGTTCAAAATATAGTTTGCAAAGCATGCCTTCAGGACAATAGACATGGTCATCATAACCAAACAAAAGAGCTGCAGCTCATTTGCATTTAAAGAGACATGCACGAAAACAGGGTATTTCTACGTTCACTCAAAATAGGGATTTTTAAAATTGTATGAATTATGGTCTGTGTGGTAGTTTGAGCTGAATATTCAGACATATTCTGGGGGTCACTGTAGTCCTATATTTCATATTGTAAAAAGGACCATAATAGGTCTTCTTTAATGCAGAATCTCTCGCTCCTTGTGAATACACATTTAATGATAAGTGTATAATAGAACAGTGCAAGTTATATAGTGTGGGAAACACCTCTTGAGAGTATTTAACTGCTTGAGCACTTGGACGTGTTAGGTTGAACTGTAAGGTTCAGCCTTCTTTGAAGCCTTTCATATAAATTGCATACATGCGTTATTAAATTGTGATTGTATTTTAATATAAAAAATAAACATGCGTAAGTTGTCACTGGCTGATGTTCTATGCGCAAAGTTAAAAAAAGGGCAAAAAAAGCCTCAGTTTCGTTTTTAACAACTGGGTTTCTATAAATGGTCTGGGTAGCCTGGAGTGTTTTCAAAGCATTAATATGTTTAGATGGGACACCAGGTCTTTTTTTTTTCCATCATACGTGACCTTTTTAATTTGTATTTACTTTGGTTGTTGTTTGCCCAGGGAGGAATGGTGAAAGAGAATTGCAGGATTGGGAAAGTGTCCTGATTTATTTTATTTTTTTCCCAGCTGAGAGTCTACAGGGGCTGCTAGAGGAAGTGAAATGGGAGGGGGCTTCAAGTGTCTTCTCCCCTTGAAGTGAAGTGCTGCTGTAGTTAGATCCAAACGCTTCACGTGATGACTTGGGAGATAATCACTTATGGGCTTGCAGCTATACACACACACGGGGGAGGTTGTGCTCTTCTTTGCTGTGGTGGTTTGAAGTCACAGTTCCTTTTAAAGTATGGAAAAAGCCCAGTGTCCTTTTTCTGAACTGCAAGCAATAGACATGCATTTGGTTTGTCTTGTAAGGGTTGATATAGAGTTAAACGATGTAGCCTTCTCTGTCTGTTTATAACATTTTGTTACCTTCATTTGGTTAACTTTCCATAAATGTCAACAGATTTATATTTTGTAATAATCTAGATATTTATTATCCATGTGTAAAAAAACGATGTAATTACGTGCGTGTGTATTTTTTGTATTATTTTAATTGATGATGCCCCATTTTTAAAATATAATTTTTTTTAAAAATTTATATACACATGAGATACATTATGTATAAAATACACAATTATTATTTTTTAAATAATAGCAATAATAATTTATTATTAAAATGTAGATTTTTATTTTTTTATTTTTCATTTAATTTCGAATTTTTTGTTTTAAACTAGGATTGGGTGCTTTACTGCAATGAAACTAATTTCTTTTTTTATGTGTTTAAATGGTAAAATAATGGCAAAATATTATATTTTTAATAGGGTTAAAATATGACCCTTGACTGGTTTTGTGAGGTTTACTCAAGATTACTTTAGTCACCATATATACTGTTTAAAAATGTTATTATACCTTGACAACGGTTGAGGGTCTTCCTGGTGGTTGTAACCTATTATGGAGAGACATCATGAGCTGGTCCATATAGACTTTTACCCCATGTTCAGGGGTCCGTAATTATGTGTTCAGAGTTTGACCATAAAGGGCCATGAGAATCGTGCTGGTTAAGCCGAACTAAAGAGCTCAAAAACACAGCCGCCCGCCACAGTTCCGCCCTCAGCTGTAAGACTTTCTTTTCATCTCCCCCTCGCCAGAGTCCGTCTCCAGGGGCTGCTGGGACAACCCTGGTGCGTTTTAAATGAATTCTCGTCTTTTATTTATTTATGTTCGTTACAAAGGACCAACGTGACCAAACTCTTCCTCCTCCTCTTTTTTTTTTTTTTCCTTGTTTCAAGCCCTATTACCATGGAGACAAGCAGGGCTTCACCTCTGCATCAGTCGCATGTTTCAGATCTGTGAATTTGTGGCTCTCTCGCTGTGTTGTTTTAGGATTAGGCTGGTGCATAAGATGGGCACCGTATTGTTTCAGCTGTAATCTAAGCCATATTTAACCTTTATTGTGCCTTTATTAAGTTAATCTAAAGATAACGCTCTGTAATCAGCGTTGTTTGTCTTGTCCAAATTAAACGGCGTGCTTGGGGAAATGTGGGAGTCAAGACCCATCTTCTGTTTCTCAGTTTTGGAGAGGGTTTTCTATTATCATCCCATGTCCACTGACTGTACACCATTTAAAACCCGACTGTTGTGATGCTTCTCTCTAATCTGCTGTAGTTGACACCCTAGTATCTTATATCAGGTTTTAGTAAAAGCAATTACTATTGGATGCAAAATATTTATTTGCTATATTTATGTTCTACCTACAAAAAAATATATATTTTTAAAATTTGGTTTATTTATTTTTATTTAGGCTGTTATTTATTTATTGATGCTTCTACTGTCAGCCAGAATTGAAAAAATAACATTAGTTTTTCTAATTTATTAATCTCGTTTATTCTGCCTTTTTTAGTATTGCAGCAGTTTATTATCAAGTATTTATATTAATTATTTATTCTCTATATGTTTCTTTTTATTAGTCTTGTTTCAGTTTTGACAAAAAGAATCACACAAATAATTTATTTGTATTTATTATAATTTTTCAGACACGTGTTCCAAGAACTTTTATCATCCGCAGGTTGGTCCTACTCTGAAATGAAGCTATTGAATGAGCCAGTGTGACTGCGTCAGGCTTGTCAAGATGCTCAAACAAACGGAGCGATGTTTTGATAGCGTCACAGTGTTTCAACTCTTCTGGGAAATCATCCTACTAATGGTTTACTTTTAGCTGTCTCTGCGTATTACACACTTCACTTTTAACATACTGACATTCAATGTGGTCGCTCTTGTAGAAGTCGGCGGTCTGTGTAGCATCAGGTTTCATTAGGGTACAGTGCTAGTCTGAAGCCTCACTTCCTCCTTTGGGCCGTAATTTGGCACTTTAGCAGCCTGTCTCGCAATCACAGGCTCAGGTCTTGCTGAATTTCATATCAAAGCAGATTTGATTATATAGGGGTTAAACTTTTGCCTGCTTTAAGTGCGCTTTCCTGATTGGTTGAAAACCTTACAATGCATCAACAGGGTTTATGAATCCATGTCAAGAGAGTCCCTTATGGGAAATGAGGGCTTAGTGTCTCTTCTCTTAGTGATGGGAAGTTCCCTTATGTCCTGGGTCAGATTTTCTAACTGCATTTTCTGAAAAACAGTATGGATTTTGTGGACCTTTAGACTAGTTTATATTGTCCACATCCACTTTTATTATTATAGTCATCATGCAATAAAGAGGAAGCGCTCGCAAACTAGCACAGGATGATACATCAGATGTTTATGCTTTATTTCGTATTTTCTGATGAATATTGCGCATCTAGCGATGGATCATCTTTAAAACATCTGTATTTTTTTTAAAGGATGGTTCAAAAGGTTTTGTGTTCATAGCATTGTGTAATTGTGACAATTGTTTAAAACCGTTACTAAATGAAACTTTCTGGTTGAATGATGGCTTTTTAAACTCTTTTTAAAGTATTTTAGAGCAAATACTTAAATCTTGAGGTGTCAAACACTGTCAAAATGTTCCAAATATTGACTTTTGTCTCAAGCTCTATGGCCCAGCGTCCATTATAACCTTTGCTGAGTGAAGTTAAGAGGATAAATGTGTCTGCTTTGATTACATAAGCCTGCAACCTTGTTGGTTTGGATCCAGAATCTGCAGTCGTTTAAAAATGAAAGCTTGTCAGTGAACAAAATGGCCTTTAGTGTCCTCTCTTAGGTTTCTTTATTGCGGTCTCGGATATATCCGATCAAGCTCGGAAAGTCCACTAAAGGTAACATTTTGTATAGGGATCCTACCTCTAATTAAAAACCTGCTCAGCATTATATAAATTCAATGTTGACAGCTGAGACGCTTTCACTTAACGGAGGATTGAATTCTGCATGCTTGGGGTCTGTCTGTGAGAAGCGAGATCTGGTAGCGTCAAAACAGAACTACTTGTATCTATCATCCTGGCATCGACTGTAAGAGAGAAACCGAGACCGGACTTGTGCATGTCTGAAACCCTCTATTTTTAGCAGTGTGTCACAGACCAGATCTGCACAGCATGGTGCCTACATTTTTGGTTACAAAGCAGATCAGCAGCTGTTTGAATGTATTTGTGGTGCTTTTGTGTATTGAAGTTCACCACTTGTTCCTTAAGAGCTGCTTAAGTGGTCCATCGTTGACATTTCAGACGGGAATCCTTTTGGGTTCAATTGAACGTCACTCAGTATCTCGGTAATTCTGCAGACTGCTTGTTTGGTTTTGGCAACACTGCAGAATTCAGCTTTGGGATCCTGACTTAGTAAAAATAAAATGACCCAGTCTCACCCTCAATCCCATCCTGTGTTTGTATATGGCTTACTTTTTTCTGATGAATACAGTCAGAGTTATGGCTCTTTTGAAGCCCAAAAAAGTGCATAGTGCACAGTATATCATAAGTACTCCACACCGGTCCAGGGGGTTAATCAAAGACCCTTTAAGGCAAGACATTTCCCTCCTCTGCCTTATTTGAAATGCCACTCATGCCTGCAAGTGTAACTTCTATCTCTTTGAATGGGGAAACATCAAATTCTCCAAAACCAAGCTCACAATGAAATTTCAGATTTGAGCAACTTTTAAATATTGTTTCTTTTGCCTAGGGTGTGAAAAAGATTATTTTTAGGCTAGACCAGGCATTACGCATGCAGTCCTGAATTTGCGTCTCAGAAAGCTTTTTCTCTAGCAACCAGGACGTCTAATGTCAGCTGCAGAGATGTGCAGAGTTTACCGATTAGCGATTGGCTCTTTTATTCAGAGGCAGGGCATCTTTCGATAGAGCATCCATATTGAACTGTTGCAGCACATAATTTAATACAACTTTGAGTGTGTTTTCCTGATAGAAGAAAGCACCTTGAATGGCTTTAGGGTGAATAAATCTGATTTTTTTTGGCGAACTATCCCTTTAAAGTTTTAATAACTGGCAAAAAAAGGTGTTTTGTCACTACTTCAGCAACATATGAAGCACAGCTCACCCTGAAGTCTCATTCAAACCAAAGCTTTCATACACCTGTATATCTGCTGTATCTCCATATCTGGTACTAATCAATGCATCTCTTCGGCTCTGTCAAACAGGTTTGAATCGAGATGAGACAACTTGTTCACTATTGAGGCCGTACACGTCTGCGGTCTCTGTACGTGCCTATCCGCGGCCATCAGCGATGTGGGATTTGGATGTAATCCTTGCAGTTATTACGAACATTAATAGTCAGATTAGCTCCCAAATGTCTTCTAAATGTGTAGCCGCACCATCAAATAAAAAACAGACCTCAAGTCTGTCTGGATCAGTTTGACGCCCACATACCAAATCTGTCTTCATTACACACAGATGACATTCTTATAGCTACTCCGTGCATGTTCGAAAAGGAATTTACAGTGGCGCTTTTTTCCCCGACGCTACACACAAGTGCTCAGACACTCCAAGCACTTACTGGAATTAGTTTGGAGTCCTTCTTTTCTTTGGAGAGTCATTTCCCTTGTCTTATAGCTCAAAGTCCAGCTCTGCATTCCCTGATGTGGTCAAGGCCTCTCACACCTGTCAGGCCCGAACAATTACAGCCATTAAGGGATTGCCATTGTTGGGCTGTGGGAACTGCTGGGTTAGGCTTATAATAAACACGTTGTGCTTTGAGGGCAGAGGGAATGCTTGCTTGTCTTAAGCGGGACCTTATCCCAAGGCAGATGAGACCTATTTGTGAATACTGGCTGACTGTTCATTATGCTTCTTATGATGAGCCTAAGATTTCAGGAAGTAGTCATTTATGAAGCCCAATTAAACGGAATATTAAACAAAACATTTAATTACCATTTGTTGTGGGATTTAGTCTAAGGCTAATCAGGTAGCAGTATCATAAACACTGTAATATTCATTAAAAAAATAGTGTTGTCAGTCTTGAAGTCTGTGTACCATAGCAGCCACGTCAAACCTGTTAAAGGTGTTCAGAAACTTTTAAACTAGTTGTTTGGACGGTCCTGGTTTCCTCTACTTTTGGTTTGACAAGGCCCTGATAAGAGCAAAGAGGCCCACGTGTTTCTACTGCTGTACTGTAAACAGCCCAAATTTGGGCAAGGATTTCAACCAGATAGTCGTGTGCCCTAAACTTGAGGCTGGTTTGTGTGTTTCCTTGTCTATGGTGTTGTCATGGCAACCAGCCGTAAGACCAGGAGATTTTATGGGCAGCCGTTCAAGAGGGGAGCACATGGAGAACCGAGGTTGGACGCTAGTCAAGGACTGGGAGGTGTTTTGAGTCCGACAACGGGCACTGAAAGCCCTTCTCAAAATATAAGATAATTAGGCAGTTAACTTGATCGCCATGACCAAAAAACATCTTTGCCATCTGTACAAAGAAGGAAAATGTCATTTATTTAAAATTGTACGACTGACGAAGTTAATAGTTTTCTGTCAGTATTGTTATTTTGTACAAGGTCAATGGGGCTGCATTTATTTGATCCAAAAATACAGTAAAAATAGTGAGATTATGCAATATTACTGTCACTCTAACCCCAAATGTTTGAACTGGTGTGTGTGTGTGTGTGTGTGTGTGTATCTGTCTCATTGTAGTGACAACACTAGTCTCTATCAAGCTCTTTTGTCTCATCGAGTGGTGACATGCTTTAATTACAGACCTCCATATTTCCCTTAAGGGATTTTGGTTACCTGATGGTATAATGTGTCTTTGTTTAGAGGAATAGGTTCCCACCGAAGACCTTGGGTAACTAATATGCTATATGCTGCAGGAATATTGTTTTGAAAGGGGCGATTTGAATAGGTTTTAAGATGCTAAATGGATAGGTGGTACTCCTGCTTAAATGTTAACCCCTTTCTTCTCTTTTCCAGGCTTGCATAGATGATAATGTGGACATGGTGACCTTCCTGGTGGAGCATGGAGCCTGCATCAACCAGCCTGACAATGAAGGCTGGATTCCCCTTCACGCCGCTGCTTCCTGCGGATACCTCGACATCGCTGAGTAAGTCCCACTTCCCCACCACAGAAAACATAAGCGTTTCTTCTTCAGAGTGGCAGAAAAGACTTTTGTGATGTTCAAAAAAAAGCTTTTAGTGTCTAATAAATGCTTGCTTTTTTGCAGTTTTAATAATCAAAGAAAAAACCAAGTATGTTAGCTTAGCATGTTTCATAAATATCTGCGAACATAATGGTATTTTTATTCTTTAGTAGAGTCAAAAACTTAAATGCAGCAAACAAACACGTTTAATTAGTGAGGTTTTCAGCCAAAGCCTGTAATATTCGGGTAACATTTTATTATAGGGTCCAATTCTCACTATTAGCTAGTTGCTTATTAGCAATATTAAAATATTGGCTGTTTAATAGTACTTATAAAGCACATCATTTGCATGACTATATTCTACATCCCAATAGTTCAACTTAACTACCTCACTAACCAGCAAAATAAATGTTTGAGGCAAAATTCTTAGTTAATGGTTTTTAATTAGAGAGAATTGGACCATAAAATAAAGTTCAACCAATATTCGAATGCTTAGTTGCTTGATGAATTTGCTCTTTCCCTCACAGTTCATCTGTTGTTAAAGTCTTTTGCCAGCTGTGTGTAACCTGGTTAAGAGGTCAGTCCAGGTTCCAAGCACCAAGCGACCTCTGTTCACACGCTACACCATAGTGGCAGATTAACACCTAACCTGTGCTGAAATCATAGCTGGGGTGCATACACTTCGCTTGGAGGGAATCGAGTTCCATTCATTAATGAGTCATTCTTTCTATAATATGAATTGATTACCCTCTTCTGTGAATCAATGTTTAAAGCTGTGTTTCATAAGCCAGTTAGCTGTGTCACTGCCCGCTACCTACAGATGCAGCAGCCTTCCAAGGAAGCGTCCTGACCGCCATGGAGCCTTAAGTGACAGATTCGAAACAGTCTTTACAGACACCACCCCTGTAGGCCTCAAAAATAAAACTGCACATAAAAGAATTTGATGTTGAATTGATGTTGGCGTTAGCATATGGCTCAGCTAATACACAATGTTCTAACATTTCTTTCAGCGTAATGAATTCATTTCTATTTATAATCAATAGTTTACCATTTTGAATCCAAGGAGATTTTGCTGTGCGTTCTGGGACTGTCAATCATGATAACTGTTGTCATGGACAATTCTTAATTGGAGTTCAGACTTTATCTTTGTTGTCACTGTCACTCTTCTATATGCAGTGGGATTAATATTGAATTTCATGTTTGAGCTATATTGGTGGCTTGAGGTCTGTATAGGGAACGCAGCACTCTAGAGAAAATATCAGCTGACTGTTTTAAATAGGGCAAACAGTAAAACGAAGCAAGCTTGCTTTTGTCCTGAATATTGCGAGTACTCTGACCTGTTTTGTGTCTGTTGATAGGACTAACGTTTCCAGAATCTTAAATTGAAATTGTTAACAAAACGGTAGAACAAAGTAATGCAAGCCCAAAGACATGTTTAGCAATACAGACCACATGTAAATGAGCACTTTTCAGATTTCCCTTTTGGAAACCCCTAAAAAAGTTGATTTCCCAAGGTGCATTCATAATTGTGAAATGTCATTTTGGCAATAAAGGAGCACTGTCTGTTGTCAGTAGTGTAGCATGCACAGCTCTCATTGAAGTCACTTTCAAACCAAGCCGCTTTCTGTTGGCCAACGTTTCGGAATTTACAAATGTGCAAAACTTTAATATGGCATTAAACGTTTGCAAACAATCACGGTTTCCATCGAACGAGTCAAAGAGGACAAAATCGCCACTTCCTGATAAACTGTCATGAAATATCAATAAGAAAAGTAGAAGATGCTGAATATAATTTCATATAAAATGATTTAGTTGTGGCCCAGAGAAAGCAGACAAAATAAAATAAACACGGTCATCCCCTTATTATTAGCCTGGGCCCGCCCATACTTCCTGTGACGCTACATTTTATTTCGCGAGCAAAGTTAGTGTGGCAAAGCTGCCGTTTTAGAGCATTTCCGTTCCCAAAAAAGTGGGAACCAATGAGAAACCAGTAATTTTCATGACAGGTGTTCTTTGAAAAGAGAGCAGAAGTAATTAAAGTAAAGACATTTTTCTACTGCTTTAATGAAGCTAGCTACAATTGGTTATGGTGCCTTCAGGTTTTCGTCGCTACGCATTCGTCATCGGAATGAGTTGTATGATTGGTTGTAGATTCGTCCAGTAGTATACAGAAGCATCTGATGGACGCAGGTTGAGCCCGCCGTAGTAAGGTTGCTTGGCCAGACTAAGCTCCTACGAGCTTTATAGTCGCGGAAGCCAGGCTGCTTATTATTTTAAGACAGATCAGAATTGACAGGAAGTGAAGTAGAAGAGAGAGAGAGAGCGTGGGAGCAGGAATGGTCCTTGAGTTGGGATTCGAATTCAACTGCAATGTATGCTGCCCACAAGGCTATCGTGCTGACTCCGTCACTCGTTTCTGAAGACATACTTCAAAATGTGCGTGAAAACATTGGTACTGTGGCAAATCTGAGAAATCTTCTGTCATGTATTCTTCAAAAGAACTGGGTATCGCCGAAAATATGCAGAACAATGAAAATGGTCCACACCTTAAGATATACAAATTAAGGATGGGTCATTGTGAGTAGTTGAGCGGAAAGTTGAGTATTCGTTCAATAACCTATTAGTCAGTTTTAAACATTTGGTTTGGTATAACTAAGCATGTTTGCAGTATAATTCTGACCACCCTTTATGTTTGGTTGTTGTTGACAGTGAATGCATCAGTCTTGCCGACAAGACGGCAAGTTTTTAAAGGACAAACTCGAGGGCTGTTCTAGTAAAAAAAAAAAAAAACAAACCAAATACTGTACTTGCCGCCAAGTGGAGTTTTGCAAGAGTGTTTTTTTTTTGTAGCGAGAAACTACTAGTTGAGCAGCTTTGAATATGTAAGGCGATCCAGACCGTAGTAAGGGCAGGTCTGACTCTGTGCAGCCTTGTTTCCTAAGTGCTGCAGTTCTTGAGTCTGACACATGTGCAGAGAGGTTATTGAGGGCGACTTGATCACACCAAGGTCAACGGTGAAAAGGTCTTTTAGACAAGATTCAGCCACTCCTTCATAACTTACAAGCCTATGTATTCATTGACAAGGATCCACGCTGTTAACCAGTAACAGAAGTGGAGGACCACTTCACTGAATTTTGATTAAGATGCAAATCACCACTTGAACTCTTGAGGTTTCTGTGAAGGGAGGCCCCGGTCCATTTCAGTTCGGATGTTGCCTTTTAAAAACGTCTTGTCATGTCTTTGCAGGTATCTTATCAGTCAAGGTGCAAACGTCGGTGTTGTAAACAGCGAGGGAGAAACGCCATTGGATATCGCAGAGGAGGAGGCCATGGAGGAGCTTCTGCAAAACGAGATCAACCGGCAAGGTACTGCTGCCTCTCCTTGACACACTTTGCACGGGCACTCCAACTTCGTCTCTTTTGACAATGATTTGGCAAGGGTGTACATGGCTTAGTGTCACGTCCACGTCATGCTGCAGTTGAGATCATTGCTTTCTGACGATTTTGAGTCAGAGTTCTACAAATTAATTGCCTTGCAAAGATAGCCAAGGGTGATCATGTGCATCATGCTAAACTTTCCCAGCTGCTGTGAGCTCGAGTTGAGGCTGCAAGTCTTGGCAGGACTCCAGCGGGGGTGCACTGACGTAGAATTAATGTTAGAGCCGAGCTCAACCAGTAGCGCTACACACAACACCCTTTCTCCTGTGTGCACTCTTAGCTTGCCTGTTGACCTGGGTACTTGAAGTCCGAGGTATATCATGCGTGTGCAAAGTCATAAAGGATTTAGGGAGGTTGGTGCGACCGGCTGTAGTGAGGTCCCTTACATATTGGAGAAACTTGATCCGTTTAACCCGAATGGTTTTTCTATTTTTGGCTTTTGCCATTCTTGATGATGAAACTGAGCCCAGCTGTGACTGAGAGGCCCTGTTCAGACATGCGTTTATCGCCTGAGGTGATGTGCGGCTCCTTGCTCTCCAGGATGTGTCAGGATTGTACAGACTCCGCACTGGCTCTGGAGAGGAGGCGAGAATGGCTGCTGATGGAGGCGATGCATTTCCACTATCTTCAATAGAAATCTGTGAATAGGATCTAGCCACACAATCCAAGACAAAAGTTCTTGCAGGTTGATGTGTCAGGGTGGTGCAACTGTCATGAGCATGCTGAAGAAAAAAGCCCACTTTTACAGCATTTTGTGCACTTTTAAATTTCAAATGGAATGCACTGTGATAGATGCACACAGATATATGAGCTCAAGTCAAATCCCAAGGGATAGGAAATAAAAAAAAAACATTATCATTTGCAAAGTAAATCAACATAACATAAATGTAATCCAAATATCTGTATATGACTGTTACCAATTTTTCCTTTTTTAAGATGATGGCAGTTAACCTCAATGTAGCGATTGTGTAACGAGAGTTAATAATGGCAGTGTTGACAAACTAATAAAATACATTCAACTCAAGGAAATACTGTTTTGTCAGTCGTGGGGTGGGGCTTTGTGTTTTAGTTTTTTAGTCAACTTTCAGTGAAAGATAATATGGAAAACTGACACGTGTTGAGAATAATTGAGAAAACGGTCCGTTGTGAAGTGTGACGAACGAACGAAAACTTAATCTTTCAGTTCCTCAGCCACATAATTAAAAATAAAATTAGCCATGCAACACTTAGGGAGGCTACTCAAAGTCAAACAGCATTTGACAGATTAATCCAATTACAGTATCGCTCTTGTGATTGAAGGACAGATATGAGTTGTTTAGGACACTCATATTTAATTGCATACAAGGAAGCACGTTAACGAGTACGTTACGAAGAATTGTGATGTCACAATTGTCCAGATTTCAAATCCAGGCATTAGTTTTGAGTTGCAGTATATTTTTGTTATTGGGAATTCTCCGACTTATGTACACATTTCAAATATTCTTAATTTGACCATTTAACAAACATGTGGTGCAATCTTACATGCAGAAGCAAGGGAAGGGAAGAAAATAAAAAGCACACCGTCACATTAGCCGATAAATAAGCAGTTTGAGCATTGAACACAGCTGGCTTTTCTTACTTTCATCGGTTCCAGAATCTCCAAATAGTCAGTTTTGACTAGATATATTGGTATTGGCCTTTGAAAAATTCATTTTGGCTGACCAGTGCATACAAATATTAAGTTTTCTCTTTCTTTTTTGAATAATCAATATGCCTTCCTTTCAGCAGCAAGTCCACAGTAGCTCTTGAAACATCATGCGTAAATCGGTTATGCGGCAAGACAATTTTCAGAGAGGAAAAACCAAGCTAGAGCCTGTCCTTTATCGCTCCTAACAGCTTTACATGCAGCGTGAATTTGTTGATAATTGCTCTGCCCTGCTGTTAGCATCTTTAAGAGCATGTTATATAACATTCGCAATTCAGCCCACGCTCATGGCCATCCAGTGTGGCCTAGCCAATGGCTGCTGTCAGCTTTTATTTGAGGGTTGAAGGACACTCTTCAGCTTTGAAGAAGTGTCTGCATGCATGATAGACCCCTGCAGGCTTCAGAAACCACACTGCCGGTGAGCCCTAATGTTTGAACGGCTCAAATCTCGATGTTCGTCCGTTCAGTTGTAAGGCTAGAACAGGAGCCCACGCTTCTATTCCACATTGTAAGACACAGCACTATTCTCAGCTCAGAGATGGCATTATGTAACCATGAGTGTTGTATAATGTCTTCAGCCTCTTCTAATGTGATTATCTTTTTTTCCCACTCCATGTCTCCTTTTGAACCAGACCCCAGTCATGGGGTTAAGCAGAGACCACCAGCAACCCCCCTCCGAAGGGTCATCCCACAGATCTATTAGGAGCTGCTCATTTCCACTGAAATCAGGTGACAGGGAGCCTCTCCTAGCCAAAGCAACCGATTTTTCCAGCTCATGTTGCTCGGAAAATCAGACGTCGGAGGCGCTAAGTCCATCATGTACGGTGACATAATCTGTCTGACAAAAACTGACTTTTTGGATGAAGCGGATTAATATACCTTACGTAAAAGAACCCAAAAGGCCCCAGTATACTCACAGCAAAGGTCTTAATCGCAACACTACCTGAGCAGCAGTTTACTGACCAACGCTTTGGCACCCCCTCTTTTCTTGATTTCGCGTCAACCATATCAGAGCTTTACTGAATTGACTTAAAGTGAACGTTTTAGTCATAAACCCAAGCTCTTCTCCACTGCTTTTGGCTGTTGTTTAGTGTTCTCGTGGAGGCTGCATATTCTCCTGGCACTCAGTGCACTTTTGTTCTACCTGTTTTTACTGTTATTGCGTGCAACCTCTGTCTTTCAGACGAGAGAAAAGCACTATTATGCTCATCAGCTGTCCATTACACAATGCACTCAGACCTATTAAGAAGGAAAGACAAAGCAAAGCTGCACAACACCCCCCCCCCCCGGTTGGCTGTGTTGAATCAGCAGAGCCACTGGTGACATCGCTACGTGTTCACCATTTTGAGCAATCTGCATCCCGAGAGCCTGTCGACAGTATATCCTCTGCCTTTTGTCCTGGGTTGCTGAGAAGTGCTGGTGCTCCGGTTTGCACTGGCAAATAAAGGACTAATGTTCGTAAGCAGAGAAGTCGGGCGAATGGCAGCATGTGTAGTTTGGGTGTGGCGTTTATGCTGGCCACTGACGTGCCCTTAGAATTCAACAACTCTCCCCGAAAGTCAATGGCTTTTGCAAGTCACTGTGAGGTATAAGGTTCCTGTCTTTGCTTAAAAGCTGCGGGTCAGCTGTAAGACAGCTCTGTTTATATCTCAACGTCAAACCTAACCTATGGATGCATTTCATCCGATATTGTTTTATATTTGGTTCATTTATTTGCTTCCATGGAATTTATTTTTAATTCGTTTTTTTTTTGGTTTTAAATGCAATTAAATGCAGATCTTACAGGTCTATCCATCTTTCATACTGTATAGGGGTGTAACGGTTCACAAAAATCGCGATTCGGTTCGATACGATACAGTAGTGTCACGGTTCGGTATGCTTTCGATACAGCAAAAATACAATAAAAAAAAGAGAATTTCTTAGATTTTTTTTTCTTCACGTTTTTGTTTATTGAAACTAACATAATATGACTTTGTTTTTTCCCCCCTTTTCTTTTACTTTGAACAACAATGGAGCTATACTTCACATAACTTCTGGGGTTTCTTCTTA
>JAUMHG010000058.1:1594969-1614563 GCA_032359395.1 Enteromius anoplus | reverse complement strand
GAAAGTACGAAGATGTATCATACAGAGATGATGATTTTGTCTTCTATTGTTTCTGAAGTCTGCCTCCGCTTGCTAGTGATCACGTCACCACTAGAGCAAGCTCCTGATTGGTTAACGCGGCGCGAATTTTCGCCAAAGTTCAAATTTTTCAACTTGAGCGTTACGCGCGATTCATGCCGCAGGATGTCTATTCGCGTCTTTGCAGTGACTTAACATGTAAATCACTCGCGCTTGACGCTTCATTCGCGTCCGGTGTGAACGCACCATCATACTCGTGCTGTGATCAGATGCAGCTGGACGTTAATCAGCGCATGCCAATTTCAATTCCATCTCTAAGCGAGATTCCAATTCACTTCTTCAGGGAACAAGGGTTACATATGTAACAGGGACGTTACTGTTTACTTGCACACACTGATGGCATTGTTTAAATGCGGACTCACTATTCACAAAAAATATACAAATTTAAATCAGGTAACAGCACAAACACAAAATGTATCCTCTGGATTGGTTCTGAGTGCTAGGTTGTGATGGATGCAGTAGATTACCATGATTTGGCATACAGTATTTTACAGCATCATTCCTACATGTTTCACAATGAAGAAGTTGTGAAACATGTATTTTAAATAAAAAAAAATAAAATGCATAAACTGCCATTCAAAAATTTTTTTTTTTTTAAATAAGTATTTTATACTCACATTGCATTTTAATTGATCAACACGTACATAAAAAAACAAAAAACTAAGATACTATATTATATGAAGTTTATATTTATAACCCTCCTCTAAGCCCCGCCTCCTGAAATGGGTCGATTTGTACAAAGTTCATCATTTAAAAAAAAAAAAATGAAGTGTACTCTGATTGGCCAGCTATCCAGCGCACTGCGATTGGCCAAATACTGTACCGCAAACATGTTAAGCCCCTTACCATAACGTATAACTGCGTCCTGGCGTTAAGACAACAAAACAATGAAACATATTATAAACGAGTCATTTGTTGCATCCAGCTGGGACATAATTACTGATTACTAGGGATGTAACGGTACCAAAATTTCACGGTACGGTAAAACCTCGGTATGAATGGCACGGTTCAGTATTTATTGAATCATTTACAACTAATTAAGAGGCTCAAAAAAATTGCCAGAAGTGTTTGTTTTAAACAGTTTACATGAACACTGAACATATCAATGGCACACACATTAGCCATCTATCTGTAAACTTTGAAACAGGAACTTCAATTTTAATAACAAAAAATTATTACACCTTCCACACATCCGATTTAAAACCTGTATATAATAAATATATACATTTGCATATTCATTACGTCAGTGTGTCATATTATCTTGCTTCTCTGTGGTCACATAATGTTATTTAATGCACCCTAATTCTCAATATAACTGTTTTCACTGATATATTTAATGGTTTCTGTTAGAAAAATGGAATTAATATTAAATAGTGACTAAAATGCATGCCATTATAAGGCCTACTGAACTAGCTCTACTGTACAAGACATTAATCTAGATTAAAGTCCTAATTTATTATTGTTTAAAATTATATATTTTTAATTCATAATAATGAAACCAAGTACACATAAGATATAGACAATGGCTATGCTGGGATTTTGGCTATATTTGCATGTAAAATAGAGTTAGAAGCAACATAATATCTATTTTAACTGAAAGCCCTGCCCTTATCGAGCCATGCCATGGTATTATCGAAAAAATTTGATATTGCGTTATTTACAATACCGTTACATCCCTACTGATTACCATGACTTAGCACTGTCTTTTTACATGTCACGTTGCATAAAACTTTTGTGTAAACATAATATGTCTGTATTTGTAATATCTCCGCCTTCTTTCTTTGCGTAAACATTTAAGCGGTGTTATGAAAACACGCCACCACTTTGTGATGCATCTCTTTGGTTTTGAGACTTTAGTTTTTGAAACTTTACAGATCTTCTTTATACACCAACAGCTTGTAACACTTTAAAAGAGAAAGGAAAATTTGAAATCGCATCAAATGACCCATTTGTTATCCATATTTACAAATGAACTCTTCAAATATACCAGGGAATTTAGCATATTCTGACATAATTCCTCACCACTGCAGTCCTCCAATTTGAATAGCCGTCGGCTTTACCTTGCTGATGTGTTATATTTGACGGCAGAAAACGAACGGCGGGAAACAAACTGCAGTTAATATTCTCGATTTTTAATTTAGCAGGCTTTTGTTATTTGCATTTCTTAAAACGAAAAAAACTTGTGGTTTAGGCTACTTTGTATCGGAGCATTAAACGTGGTAGCCTATTTTAGTAAGCTAGGAAACATACATGAATATGCAAAATAAAAATATTCTCACATTATTAATATTCATCATAAATAAATATTGGTAACATCTCTTTCAAGCAAGCGCTCTTACAGTAATATAAAAAAAATTGATATAAACTGCTTTTGATAATTTAACTACAGTATCAGTATATAATTAGTAGAAGAAGTGTTTCTGGATGTTGCTGATGTTGACCCACACTTTGCGGTGTGCCTTTGGTATCACTTGTCCCTGATGCCCGGCTGTGGTTGTGTTCCAGCTTTGAGTCCATTAGAGTTGCTTTGAAACTACTTATGTGAGGTCAGAACCGCTGCCAGAATAAGCAGCTGCTTCGGCGTGTAAATCATCCTGTATAATGCAGAGGCTGTAAGCATGAGAATGCCCAGCATCCCTGCCCACCAATCAATGAAGCGCCAGCAATCTGACAGTTCCTAGCGACAAGCTCTCGAAACAAACGACACGAGCGGCACAATGATGGTCCCCGATGGACGTTTGTCTGCCGTCTACCTCACCAGTTAATTAGTTTCAGGTGTTTTTTTATGTTTGCGGCTGTGAAAGAATGACTTGTCATTCAACATCCCTGTCTCTTACGGTTTCCTTTCATGACTGGCTTCTTTCTTCATCCCTCTTTCTCTTTCATTCCCTCAGTTCTGCTCTACATCATTGTTTCTGTTTGGGAAGCTGCCGTGTCCTTGTTTACATTTCTTTGCCGTTCTTGCCGAAAATGGGGTTGCATTAAAAAAAGATTGAAATGGCAATGTTAACTTCGGCAACATACTGCCAAGTGTTCTTAGTCAGTAGTTTCAAGTTTTCTTTTCAAAGAAGATCCAATTTGAAAATGTTCACATTGCTCTTTAAAGTTTTAATTTATTCTCACAGCTTGCAGTGTCACATTAATGTCAATAACTTCAGCTTTTTTTTATTTTTCTTGTAACCAACATATTTTGCAAATTCAAAATGTTAAACATGATGATATCCACATGTACCCACATTTTTGACTAACAAAACATGACTTGTTTATTGTCAGTTCAAGTCATTAGCTAAAGCTAAGACTACTATTGTTTATACTTACGATAAAAGGTGCAGTCACAAATATGGGCAATGGTCAAATTTCATGGTCAAGAACGGTTCGTTGTTCATTACCAATTTTTCAAACAAAGCTAATAGACCTTTCTCACAGAAACCGTAAACCGGCAGGGTATTCAGACTTCCTGTGTAATGTCAACACAGCAGAAAGCCGGGTAATTTAAAAATTGAGATATTCTACACAATTTCCCTCACGGGTTTGCCAAAGTTCACCTTTTTCCAACCCGACAAGAGAAGTGGAGAAAAGCTCATGTTTCCACAAAGAGTTTATCCATAACTTTCAAGGTACGTAATGGGGACATTCTAAAACACTTAACGTGGCTTACGCACCTAAAACCTGATAAGGGAAGCCCAAATTTCTGTCAAACCTTTCTTGTAATAATTACTAGCTACTGTCAAAAGAATGATTACATATTTAACAGATTCAGTGAATTATAACATATTAAGCGTTTTCTTCCCCATAGAAGTCCATAATAAGGAAACAGCTTAACGTAATCTTATTCACTTTATAAGCTTAATAAGAGCTTGTTCTTTTTACAGTGGCTAGTCTTTACTATAAATAACATTCGGAAGAAGTTTGGTTTCTCTTGGTTATTGTTAAGGTAGCGTCCATTAAGCCACGTTAAGCTGTTTCCTTAAAATGGACTTATATGGGAGAGAAAACGCTTAACTGATATTACCTGTCGAATATGGAATCGTTCTTTTGACAGTAGTTAAAGATTATTACAAGGAAAGTTTAACAGAAATTTGTGTTTCCCCCGTCAGTTTTAAGGTGCTTTAAGCCACGTTAAGTGTTTTAAAATGTCCCAAGTAATGTAGGTAACGTTAGAGAGCAATGAGGCTGACGAATGATTAGTGTGTCCACTTAGACCTAGGGCTAGGTTTATGTATGCCTAGTATAGATGACAAGTACTTTATTAAAGCAATAAAATAGTTGTGGTCGTGATGTTACAAACAATATGACATTCACTGTCTGCCTTTGGTCCAAGTGAATGTCTGGTTACCTGGTTACCTGCATACCGGGGCGGAAACAGGTTTAGACAGCAATTGCGTATTTCCGGTGCAAAATTCGGAAGTTGTGAGAAAGGTCCAACTAGACCAACTAGGACCCGCTGCAAAGTCCGTGTGGGTAAATCTATCAACCTTTGCCCTCAAACTAAATTCCTATTGTGTTAATGCCTACTAGTCATTTTTGCCCACAAATTTCTGACCACACCTTAAGTGTTTTTTCAAAAGTTTTGAACTGCCCAACACATCATTTCTATCATAGATGGGGTTGGGTACTGAAACACCTACCAAATTGCCTAAAGACTATAGATAGGAACAATTTGTTGTTGTTCGGTAGCAAATTATGATACCTAAGAGGTAAATCCCCTCAAAGTCGGCGATACAGTAGTGTTGTTACGTAGTTGCATTTGTTTTGTGCTTTTTGTGCAATGTAATCTTGTTCAAACGGATTTAATAAAACTGGTATTGTAAAAAAGTATCATTCAGGAAGTGGTATTGAATTCAAGGTGTCTGTACTGATGATTTACATACGTTTTTGGACGAGTGTGGCTTTTGTGATCTCAAAAAATAACCTCAGACCTATAAAGTTGAGCTCCTTGTATTTCGTACTTGTGGTTTGTAAGTAACAATCCAGAAAGACATAGCATCACACCACATTTTTTCTTTTTTGTCATATTGGAAAGTAACAGTGTGATTTCCAAGCCCTGTTTTTGTTCAGTCATCTATGCTTACCCCAGCTTAGCATTTCTCATTACATGCTTGTGCACAGCATCCCTTAAAAGGTCAATGACTGCAATAGCACCAAAGCCTGCACTGAATGATGTTAGCCTACAAGCAGCCAAAATGCATTTACGTGCTATCAGTAGGCCACCCAGTGCAACCGCTGCAGATGGCACTGTGACACATTTCATATCCATGTGTTTCAAAACAGAGGAATGGGGATTCAATTTAATCCATGTCTATTAATTGCTTTCACATCCCGATATGTAACAACAAGCACAGGACAACAACTCTGTGGCCTTTGATTAAAAGCTTTGTAGGAGCAGTAGTGTACATGACAGTAGAGATATTGCGATTGTAATGCAGTTTGAGCTTTGAGCTGTAGAGCCTGCTGACCCATGTGACTTGCCGCTGCCAATTGTGACAGGCATCTATTTGATGATTATCCAACAGGACACCCAAGACCCAGTTATGTCCATTGGTGTGCATGTAGGCCCATGTAGTACAAAAACACATCTTAAACTATTTTCTAAGATAGACAACCCAAAATGAGACATATAATTCGGTTATGATTTTACAGTCATAGATGTCATTTAGAATGGCCCCACCGCTTTTAGCCAAGGCCAATTTTGTCCCCATCACTCTGTGAAATGGCTCACTGAGATGTGTCTAAAAGAGAAGCAGCACATACAAGTGCCTAGCAGGAGTTTCACTGCATCCGTGTTATAACGAGTGGAGATCTGGTGCTAGAATTTATTTTTAAGGTCGCCATCAGTGGTGGAAAGTGACAGTAGCAATGTTCTCTTCTCACACTGCAGTCTATCGATTTTCCATGGCTGTCTTTCCATTCTAGTGAAACCACTAGACGAAATGCTAACAAATATGTTGCTGCTGCTCCACTCCATATAGATCCATTGACAAATAATAAAAGGTTATTTTAAGCCACATTAAAACACACAAATCCCTCATACTCTTAACTATTATTAGTAGTAGTATTATTATTAATTTTACAAATGGAGACTTTGAAATATGAAAATAAGATTATTAATTTGACTGGAACAATATTTATGGACACATTGTGTTGAAAGAATAATAATTAATGAAATGGTATATTATTTTTAAAAATCATCATCATCATTATAATGGAGACTTCATTAAATTATTGCATAATTGTTATTATTATTTAATTATTGTTAAAGGAACATGATAAATTATCATAAAAATAGAGATTCTATTGAAAATAATACTGATTTGATTGTAAAAATATTTATTGACACTGAAGGAACAATAATTCAATAAATTCTCTAGATGAAAAGAGAAATCATTCTATTATTATTAGAAATAGAGACTGGAACAATTGATTAGACTGGAACAATATTTATGGACACATTGATTTAAATTATTATTAATCAACATCAATGACCATCATTATAATGGAGACTTAATTGAAAATAATTATTAATTTGATTGGTACAATATGTATTTAAACTAAATGTATTAAAATTACATTATTTACTATGATTGTTATTGTTGTTTTTGTTACTGTTATTGTCATCATCATGCTGTGTTTTTTAAACTAATCTGGCTTGACTTTAATTTGTCATAATTTGCCTCAGAGTTTGCAGTCATTAGACGAAATCCCATAATAAAATGCTGAAATACAGCTGGCAAAATTTGCTAAAAAGAAACAGATCATTATGTTTAGAAATGGCAGGGGCAGCGTTCACCCTGGAGTGAAGCAGAACAGGTTGTCAGAGCGATGATGAGGGTGTGATTGTCAGACGAGCAGGGTGCACCAGCTCTGGCACGTCCTACCACAATCACTGCAGAATAGCTGGCTAACAGCCTCCGAAATGATTGGGAGCCATCCCTCCCTCCAGACCTCCAAAGCCTGTGTCCAAAGCACAAGGCCTCCCTCAGCTGGAGGGAGACCAGAGCCAACCATCTGCCTCGACTCATTATACTGAAGTGACCTCCGCGGTGACGTCGCAATATGTAAACATGCGCCGTTAGGGATGCATTGCTGTGGATAACTTGGGCAGAGCACAGCATGACAGAAGGCAATAAATAATTCCGTGACTTATCTTCTTTTTTTCTTGCTTTATCCCCAACATTCATCTCCAGCTATTTGATAGTCTGATATAAGAAGACAAAAGCAGCTCATTTGAGAGATGTGTCACTCTACCCAGCTGATTTCCACTGAGCCACGTTCAGTCGCCGATTCAAGTTACTCTTCAGGCACTGTCAGCCAACAACAATTCTTGCAAGCCCTGATACAAATTAGCATAGTTTTGAAACAAAATCACTTTTTCTTTTTGGTTCAAGCATCCAAAAACCATCTACTATATTGTTCATTTTAATAATTGTTTAATTTATTTAAATCAGGGGTCACCAGGCTCCAAGTTTAGCTCCAACTGTAATTTAACCTAAACCAGCTAATTAAGGCTTTATTAAGTGTACTTGAAACTTTTACGCAGATGTGCTGAAGCAGGCTGGATTTAAACTCTGCAGGACACCAACCCTCCAGGATCAAGTTTGGTGACCCCTGATTTAAATAAGGATCTCCAGCATTTCATATGCAGTAAACTAAATAACCTAGTGAAATACAAATATACTACATTTTATTTGAAATACATTTATTTCATGCCAAGTACACTTTACAGCTTAATATAAATACCCTGCAATAGTACTTTTAGTACATCAAGGGCCAAATTTACTAATAACTTGCACCAGTGCAAACCATCTTTTGGCAGTAAAACAGCACTGTCAGGATTTACTTAAGAAGCGCAGTGAAAAATTTGCCCCTGAAAAGGTATGGACACAGTACTTTTGCGGCTGACCTTATTTAATAAGCATTTGTAGGAGTTTTCCTTTCAGACGCGAAATTGGGCCGTTTCGAAATGAATCACTCAATGTAATTTACTAACGTTTGCGCTTGTCAAATTAATGGTATTTGCACCATTATTTAATACATGCATTAATTTGCGCTGCTCTTGGTAGATTGCGCTGGTCATTCCGGAAATGATGTGGCTGCATCTGTGTTCTTTAATGTATGGTAATGCATCCACAGTAAATCTAAAGGTTGAACTCCTTATGTCCCATTAATTATTTTAACGATGTCCTTACTATGTCTCTCGAGCTTAATTGTGCTAGGATCCTTGCTGTCTGTGGGAGGGTCAGAGAGCTCTCAGAGCTGATCAGAAATATCTTCAATTCAGGCTCTGTGAGCCAACAACAGCCCTTTCCATCTTTCCCCGCTGCCACTCCCCTGAGACAAGGTTTTCTGGCTTCAGAAAAATGCCATTCACAAGTCATGCACTGTGCTCACTTTCATTTCAAACGGTGTATGTATGTGTGCGAACGTCAGGGCCACAGCGCAATATAAATCGACTGAGGGGAGCCTAGTGAGTGGTTTGATGGAGGAATGGATGACAAATAAGAACAGTGAGATGCCTTTTATTGTCGCCAGTTGAGTCTATCCATTTCTCTTCTCTTTCTATGACTTTTTAAATCTGTTTTCTCCTCAAGGCCACCCCCCACCCTTCCTTCTTTGACGTGCCGCAGCGCTCGAATCATAAGTCTGGAGGAAAGACACGCCGCACCCAGTTAAGAAGTGATTTCTGCAGCGTGCCTGGATTACTTATCCCAACATGACACATTTGCCATCCTCTGCCTCTTTTCTGTAATGGCAGCTCCTGGAGTGAGTAATTATAAACTCAAACGTTTGTGTTAAATCGCGACCTTGTGGCACGGCTCCAGAATCTGTTGCATGAATACGACTAATAAGACAGGATTGTCTTTGGTGATCAACAAAAAGATGCATAGTTTTGAAACAAAAACGTAATTAGCATGTGTGTGTAAGCAACTGTACTATAGTTATTTAAGCATGCCTGATACTGTTTGGCTTTTCAAAAAATGACAAATAAGTTAAACATTTACATGCAGCATTTACATTTTAAATAGTTGATTTATGGATTACAGATTTGTGTTTGATCTTTGGTGAACGAAAAACAAACGAGTGCTTTAAGTTCATATAAATGGTATTGTTAAAACCTTACATTGGGGAAAAAAGATAAAACATTTTTTTAAAAGAAGTGACTCATTTATCCTGTGGATATTATTCTCATCCATCTGTCTCTTCAAAAGCTTTGTCCTTGTGCCTCACAACCTTTCCCAGAAGCTTAAATATATAAATATTCTGCCTTAAATTGTGTCTTTTCAAGAGGACTTTGTGCCCTGCGCTTCAACAGCTCCATGATAATGGACCTGAGGCCATCCATTCAAGCTCTCTTCTTTAAAGCAGTACCTCTGGCATTGCAGTATCTCCAAGGCAGCCTTTTATTCTCGAAGGGCTCTGTCCTCTACTGGTAATGCCACCTGAGTAAACAGGATTTACCTTGATAAAGACAAACAATGTTTTCTGCTTATTCAAGTACTTTAGTGATGACTCATTCCAAATTCAATGGGATTCAAAAAACTTCAGACAATGCTTTTTGTGGATTTCACCAGAGATTCAAACAACGGTCTGATCATGGAGACAAGTGGTAAACAGTTCTCTCTCTCAAAATGAGGGGACCGAGAGGACGGGCTACTCGTATATGTGTGGGAGGAAAGATATATTTTTGAGAGAAAAACATGGATGGAAAATGGAGTGCTGGGTACGTTTTTACAAGGGTCACATGACCGGCTGAAACGTGTCACTGATTTAGTACTCAGCCACATCCATTAAGGACAAATGAATGCTATCCTGAAAGAGAGCGCTGGTGAAGGCTAATAAATGGACTACATCCAAATGAATGACTGATGTATAAAAAAAAAAACCAAAAAAAAAAAAACCTCAAGACTATGTTGGTATAAATAACATAAGCAAAAACATAACTTGCATTTATCACAGTTTGGTTATGAACTTGGTCCTTTGCAAAGACAATACACATTAATTATTCCATAGTGTTGAAGAACAAGTGAAAACACACAGGAAATGTTTTATTAAAGATACATCTCTATAAACAAATGCAGTGTTGCTTTTTACTGAAATGAATTGCGCTTCATGGCAAATATACTAAGAAAAGGTTTGTTTAGTAAACAAAAGTAAAGTAAGTTTAAAAACAATCCTTTATGAAAACATTTAAAATCACGAAACCAATTTTATATCAACATTTTCAAAAGAGGATTAGTCATGAATTGATTATCCGGCATGGAACAAAAATGAATGACCACATTTGCCATCCTAGAAAGGAATAGAAGAAACTAGCGCTTTGTGTAAGTTATTAGCATTTAGGAGCCTGTCATTATTTTTTGCAATCCCATTTGGTGCCACTAGTGGTTCAGCGATGAGACACTTCACTTTAAATACAAGGACTTAGTTTAGAGGGGTCTCCTAACTGAGAAGCCAGACTGGGTGGGAAGGAAGACGTACTGAAAGAGGACTGGGTAACAGCCATCTCCAAACAACCTGGCACGAGGCACATCAGGGAGCTATTTGCTCCAACCCTCTGTACGACTCCTATTGTTATTGCCAAAAGCTGTGCAGGAACAAATCCATTCGAGTTGGGTGCCTGCATTTCCCGTCCAGAAGCCTGGAATCACCACATCTCCCTCCCATGCTCAGACTGGCTCCACCGGGTCACCATTTTGTCACTGGAACAATGACACTGTCTCAAAATCACATTCGTCCTGAGACATGCCAGTAGAAAGGAGATCAAACAGGATGTGTCAAATAATCTCTGGTGGATTGGCTGCCTGGCAAAGGGCGTTAACAGACATGGTGAAGAATACGAGGGGTGTTGTTGTTTGAGGAGACAAGCTTTGCGCTCCAGTAGGTTTGGGCTTTGGACTTGGTCATGTCCAAGGATGGCAGCTTCTCACTGCCTACCTTTCCCCCGATGATGTGAAAATAATTTTTATTCTACCATATGCAGTACATGAACTTTCCTACAGCACTCGTTCAGTGGCTGATGAGTATGAATATGGATGTCGATGGCTAGGAAAGTAAAGCTTGACAGCTGATCAACTGTGACAGAACAGTGGTCCCCGAACTCCGTTTTTAGAGACAAACAAGATAAACAAAGGAATAGTGAGACAGAAATTGAGAGAATGGCCTTCAGAGAGCAGCAGTAAAATGCAGCTTCAGTGTTGCTGAATTTTTAGGTTCAAGATTACCAACTCATCTACAGTTGTGTCCTTGTAGAAAAGATATGTAAATGAAGTGCAGTAGGAGTCGGCAGCCAACAATGTTTTCCTTACTCGTTTCATCTTAAGCGATCATTATCCACGGGTTTGGGGGGAAAAAAGGGCTCAGCTGCACGGCCAATTTCACAGCCAATTCACAAGCATTTACAAAAATGAGGAGCGGTACGTTATATTAACGCTTTATGAAATCTGATGCCATCACCAAGTCTCGGTGCATAAATAGCGGACTGAGATCAATTTGGCACCAATTGGAGCACCATCCGTAAAAAACCCAACCAACTTTCGAAATTTGCTTTCAAAAATCAGTCAGGTTCAGAGCACTACAGAGCACTTCAGAGGATGAACTGCTATAAGCAAAAAAGTCACAATTTTGTATGCTTTTCTAGTGAATTTTTGAAGCTTTTTGGAGTCTGCATTAAGATTTAAGATGTCTGGAAAGGACAAAGTAACATTCTCATTCTCGTGATGAATTGTAACCATGTAGCAAGACGGATCTTCACTAAGCGTACTTGCAACCCCCAAAATAGGGTCTAAATTGTTATAATGTTCTAAATTATATAATTATATACTTGATTCAACTAATATCTGAAAACAGACTAAAAAAAAAAAAATCACGTTGTCACATCATTTTCAAGCCAACTGAAAGTTTATCTACAAAGTACTTCATGAACAATAACAAATAAATGGCCAAAATAAAAAAATTTATATAATATTTCGTCTAAATACATTAAAAAGATAGCTAATTAAGTCATCCCAGCATGCTAATGGAATGAAATATGATTGTTCATTCTAATTGCATTGCATTTGACATCGCTATTAATTAACTAGTGAGATCGTAAGAATCTTCAAAATAATCATAAATGATCTAAATGTATAATCAAAGGAAATAAGCATGAACAATTAAATATTGGACAAATTAAAACATACTGTAAACTATGCAAGGTTCCAAACCAAATGATAATACGTTTTTCATTAAGTGTGGAAGTAACAAACAGCTAAAGTAATGATTGGGTTTGAATCTAAAAAGGTCTCAAAGGCAACTGTAAAGTGATCATACTGGGTCTTCTTGGTTCAGCACATATGCCAAACAGATGTGTGTGAGAGTGCGTAATGACTGGTTGTGCATGCAAACTCGTGTGTTTCTACTAGATGTAATTCGTGCATGTGTGTGCATGTCTCGAGTATGACTCGCAGGAAGAAGGAAATAATACATTGATTTAGTGTGTTATCCGTACATGCATCTGTTCCTCCTCTTTTGTAACCTTGTGACGAAGTACAAGGAGCGTCAGCAAAGGCACCATCAAACGCTATAAAAAGAAGACAAGAGTTGATCACGCCACTTTGATCTTTATCACCAGTTCATTAGCGCTCTTGACCCGCAAGATCAGAACAATAACCACGACTATACTAGAAAATCTTACTGATGTGGTTAAACCCATGGCAATTACCACAAAATGACAACATAAGAGGGCGTACGGTGCGTCTCTACATTATTAAAGGGAATAGTGAATAATTTGTTATTACTTACTCACCCTCAATTCATTCTAATTGACATGGACTTTCTTTTGTCAAGGGGAAAGGTTTAATAAATACAGTATCATGGCTATTTGAAGGTTTAAAGAGAAACCAGTCTGAATAATCTGTCTCAGCAACTTCTGACACATTTTGGCTATTGTATTACTTACAGTGCACAAGTATGAACTATATTTATGATATTTTTATGGTGTGAATTGTGCTGTAGCGGTTTTACTCAGGTTGAGTCATAACCTAGGAATCGTTTGTATCCGTTAGCAACATTTAAAGATTTTGGTAGAACTATCCCCATAATTCCTTTTTAAAAGCTGCAGTAGAAACACTAAACAATGATCCTCAAACCCGTATAATCTGCTTGATCATCATTGATCAATGTGCATGTTTATATGGTAACCACTAAGCCACAGCTCCAACTTTCCACATCAAAGATGCCTTTTTCTTTCACAAAGTGGTGAATATGCTCAATTTCCTCTCATTTTCAGAAAAAAACCCAAATCTCTCCTTCATGTCTTTTTAGAAGTAACACAAAATGACTTTCAGAAGTTTTTAATTTTCTGTTATTTTTGTAAGTCCAATGAACACCTTGACACAAATAAGATTAAATCCCTTTGTAAGAAGGTCAAGCTGACTTCTATCGAATATTCTGCACTCCACCTTATGGGCATTGTGTGCTGGCACTCTCCTACCACCAGCAGCATTGGGCTTCATTAAGCCTACACAATGCACGACAGCAACAAAATGGAAGCTTTGCATTACAGATTTCTACACAAAGCCAATCAGATTTCCACCCTCACCTTTTTAATGCGATTTCCCCCCGGTCTCTCCGAGGGAGGGATCAAAGCAAGCCTAGACCCAGTAAAAGCTTCACTCAGGGGCCTGGGCAAGATGACTCAGACTTTCATGTACACCCTTATGCTGGTGGTCATTATAGAGAGTGGATGCCCTGCAGATGCCTGTCCTCTTTTCATCTCTAAATGCAGGCCTTTACAGGTGGGCTTGCATGCTGTCTTAGCAATTGGGGCTTGGGGAAAGCAGTTTGTGCTGATTGCACAGTGGGCTTTGAGAAAAAAAGACACAGGGGCCCGTTGCACATTGTGAGGCAGCTAAGGTGAACATAAAACACTGTGCACAGTGCAGAGTGTAGTAAAACCCAGTTACTGGAGGGGAAAGCGGTCAAATCTCTTGTCCCCCTCTGAACAGTATGACCATATATATCCAGAGAGAGCCTGTGAAAAGATGTATCTTGGCTTGTTTATTTCCTGCTGATAGCCTGCCCTTTGGCGAGGAACATTCAGCTCAGCAGGCCCAACCACACATCGCCTGTAGGTTGAGACGAGCTCTTATGATGCGAGATGCCTGGAATGCATTTTCGCGCTGAATACTCAACCAGCAACTGGAGATTTTTGCATTATCAACAGCTGTAATGTTACTCTATCCAAGGTGAAGATGTTTCAGATTTGGCAATTACCTAGTCCCACACCCTAATTGTGAGCACACCAAAAGTGAATTAAATTATTTGTACAAGTAGATTCTCAGTCAATCCAAAGTCAATCCAAAGATGCAAATTAGTGCTGCACGATTAATCATATCGCAATCCCGATGTCAGCCTATGTGATTACATTACAGCAAATGTTGTGATTATATTAAATAAATCCTGCAGTGTGATTCGCGCGAATTAAGCAGCGAGTTAAACACGCCGGAGTAACTGCACGCATAAGCAGCGTGGAAGAGGCACGTATGCAGAGCAGTAGCAGCGCGCGCCAATTGTGCTTTCATACTGGCAGCTTGTACTGCAGGAAAATGATTGGCACACTGGACAAGAGATACCAAAAGAAATATACCAAGTATATGTTACATCCTGCTAAAATGTTTTGGGACAACATGTAAAAATATAGAAATGGGTATTTGTTGACTTGACTTTTTAATTTTATTTGAATATTAATTTAATGTAATTTAATTCAGTAATGTAAAGATGTAACGGTTATTTAATTCTGTACATTTATTTTTAATTAGTTGTTGCTAGATTGCACTGTATACTGCATCTCAGTTGAGAAATACAGATTTCAGCATTATTAGTCATCTGTGTGTGCATTTTCCTTGATAACAAGCAAGTTGAGTCAAATCACTTACATATCGTTTTGCAATCGCAAATCGCAATTTTGACCCTAATAATCGCAGTGTGACATTTTTCCCAAATCGTGCAGCCCTAATGCAAATTATACATATATCTGGTCAACTACAGCTTCGCACATGATTTACTGTATTACAGTATATTTACCCCTTAGCTCCCCCATTATATAATTATGCTAGCAATAGAAATATCATGGATTAAGATGCACTGAAAGTCGCTTTGTATAAAAATATCTATCCACAGCAGCTGTATTTCTGGTCATCATCAACTTAATGTCAATCTCTAGAACATTATCTCTCTCATTCTCTATTCCAGCTGGCTCTCAGTAAGAATAAAATCATGCTAGAATGCTTTCTCCAGCCTCTCTGGGGAGATGGTGTGACCTGGACACTGTAATGTGCCCCAAGGCAAAAGGCCAATGCAGAAAGGGGTTGACATTTCCAATATGCTACTCGCTTTGGGAAAGAAAGAAGAACAGAGCAAAGCAGATAAGACACAGAGAAAGCTGGAGAGATAGAGAGGGGGATGTGAAAGAGAAGGAAAGCGACAGAGGGTGCAAGATATGGCAGATAATGAGATTGTTTTGGGCATCATATGGTGTGAGCTTTTAAAGCTTTCCGTTTTCATGTATTGAGTGTTTGTTTATGTGGCGTCCAGCTCACACAATGGTAGTATACTGTGATTCCATTCAAGACTCCATGGCAACATCACACATGATCTCCTTCTCGTCTCCTCTCCACATTCTCGGCCATTGTTCTTCAGAGGTGTGAAAAGCTGTGACGTGGAAATCAGAAATAACTGCACGTTCAGAAGTAGCTTTTTGTTCCTTAGCAACCTCCTTTAGGCCCACTCTCATAACTTGGTGCTAATGATGATGTTTAGCTCTAAATATGAAGGGAGTGTACAATATGGATACAGCTACTGTACAGCTAGGTCACCTTACAGCTATGTTGCAATACACTGAGCAAATCAATGGCCAAATTGGTTCCTTGTAGGTTTATGAAGCCATTTGAAAGAGACAAGTCTGCTTATCAAGAAAGACATTAAGAGATCTTGGAGTCCATATGTCAATGTAATATTCTTGGATTGCTTCACTATTATAAATCACTTATCAATGTCTGTTTCCTTCCTTCTACTACAGCTTAAACTGGTTTCACAGGACGTAAGCAGCGCATATTTCATGTTAACAGATGAAAGCATTCACACCACACGCAGGAGTATTTAGCATCATTTAGGTGCCGCTAACACTGAATTAAAGTGCGTTGTTCTTGATCTAAATTGACTTTTTGCCCAAACTTAAGACATCTGTTAAGTGAATAAAACTAGAGGCATTTGTTAACTTTTTCAATTCAATTATTCAATCTTCAATTACACCAATTACACTTTATTATTAGAATTGTTTCTAATAAGTGCTTTAGAAAATATTCACGTAACAGTCTATTCAATTTGTATACGCAACAATCCTTTTGTTGCATGGCAAAAATGTACATTTGTTATACAAAATGTTAGAAGGGTCAGCCATAATTTTTCACAGGGTATTGAAAACTTGGCTTGTGTAAACTATAACATAGCATGCTATTTACATATGTAGACTACTATGTTGGACGGAGAGGAGGGCGACACGGATGCATCACAGATTATGTTGGCAATATCATAAATCAAAGCACATGGCACATAGTGTTAGGAGGAGAAAACTGGAAAATACGACAGAGACTGCACTGCTTACGCTTGCAGTGTGAAACCGGCGTTAGGCTTGAAGCATTTGTAGAACACGTGTACTGATCTGCAGCTTTCTTGTGGAGTTTCCTGTCCGATTTGGAGGTGTTTGCTTCTCATCTCCTGCACAGACTCTGATGTTTCTTAAGGGATTTTTGCTTTGACAGGTTGAGGGTACTTACATAACTGTGGATCCTGAAGAAACTTCTTTCTTCCTCTGCCTCTTGTGTCCTGATTCACCCCGTCACACTGTTCTCGGCAGGTGCACTAACTCTTCAAATAGCAATTTTTGTTGCCAAAATGATGAAATGTAGTCTTCACGTGTACGCTTTTTTTTTTTTTTGGCAAATCTTGGTATCGATTTGAAGAAAAAACTGTGATAAAAACCACTGGAGACATAATTGGCCTAGCTTCAGTCACACAGTCTTGTGAATGGCCTTATCAAGGAACACTAGCTCTTAAGCTGTACGATCCCAAAGGACATGGTGAGGTTATTTTAAGGTCATTTAAGAAACAAGGCTTATATCGGGTACAGAGAGTGAAAACACAAAGAACAAAAGACATGACAACACACATGGGGCCTCCAATTTTTGATAACATTGACAGGAGTTTCAAATGAGAAATCATTTGGGACACATTCAGAACTGTAAAAAAATTACCGGCTGTCACCTGACTGCTGCTTCTTTGTAGGTATTATCATCTTTCTTTGTGAGTTAGCTTTTTGTGTGGCTGCCCTTGGAATGACCTCAGCCCCATCTTAAAGAATACTGCAGGTTCAATACAAGTTAACCTCAACTGACAGCACTTAATTTCTACTTGACTCTTTATTTCCTTAAAATAAAGAATGAAATCTGGGTTACAGGAACAAAAATAGGACCAATTTTACCGTACTTCCATTGTAAGTACTGTCGAACGAACATAACTTACATTGAACCTGGATTATTTATTTTGCATTTACTCAAAGGCAAGAAATCGTATGTATTATTTTACGTAAAATATTAAAGATATAAAACAGAAATATTCTTCACTCTTCACCAAAGGAACAGCCATAATTGAAAAGAATGGGCAGGCAGCTAAAAAGGGGCTAATCTCAGGAATGTGTAAAGATAAGGAAGGGTAGCAGAAGGACTGTCTGTGTTTGAACACAACAAACAGACCTTCAGAATTACGCTCACATGTTCAATTTACAGCCGCATGTGAGCCAAAGCGGCATTTAATAAGCATCTGGCCATTTTGGCTCACGCTCCTGTAGGCCAACCTGAGAAGAATCCCATCTCCCTATGCATGGAGATCCTGTTTGGTGCTATTGTACCACATATACTGTATCAGAGACATCCTTTGGAAATCACATTTCAAAAAGGTTTCATGTTTACAAAGTGTTCATAGAACACACAATGATTTTAGATCAAAGAAATAATCAATAACCTGAATTACGGTATTGACACTTATAATAGGGGCTTAAAATAATCCCTATTTGATTATTAATTAGCATACCAATTGGCCACAAGGATTTCTGAAGTTGATTTAAGCCAAAAAGCAGTCATTTCAAATACTGAGCAAGTCAAACAAGGCATTTTTCTTCTTCTAGAATAACCTGCACTGATGAATTAGAAACAATAGGACAAAATAACACACATTAAGAGACTAAACAGGGTCATTTGGGATCTCTTGTTTACTCTACAGTAAAGGTAATTATGCTAAACTGTAATTTACTATTGGATATATGTACACACGCATTTAAAGAAGCATGTTGAGGAGCTGTTAAGAGCAGCATTCCTTCAACGTCAACGCAGAGTCCATGATTTATTTTCCTGGAATTGCCCAGCTCTGATTGCAACGAGTGGATTTAAGAGGCATTACCGTGTGATTGAGTTCACCCCATGTACTGTTTCAATATTTCTCTGCTCGATTAAGTTTGCTGAACACACAATTTGTGTGTAATTAGTAGAGCCGTCAGTGCGCAGTAACTTGAGCCCAAGAAGTTTCTATATTCGAGTCACATTACTTAGAATGAAAAAGCCACAAAAGCCTTCACTGTTGCAATTTTAGAATATATCAACGTGCTATCTGACAAAACAAGATTGCTTCCACCTGAAATGAGTGGATGTTATCTCATTCTGCATTTGATTCAGCGTATGGAATATTTCTACCTTATATCCCCTTTCAACCTTGTCTAAAACTTTAAAAATGATACATAAAGACCAGTGGCGGCTACTGCTCTGTCAAATAGGGGAAGCTCATTTTCGGCCTACGTCATAAAATTGTCTATTTATTTATAAGTGAAACAAGGAATGTATTGTATAATTGTGTGAAATGTATGATCAAAAGCAAGCAATTTCACCAAGCAAATATAAAGAAATAGGTTGCAGCAGTTTTTATTTCGACTGAACTTGATAAATCCGCGATGGGACTGAGTGTTGCAATCAGTGTTGCCAACTTTTTTCGATGAAAAGTAGCTAAAGCCAGCTTGAAAAGTCACTAGATGTCGCTATATGACGTCATACGACAATTTGCATATTCATTACGTCAGTGCATCATATTATCTTGCTTCTCTGTAGTCGCATAATGTAATTAAATGCACCAAAATTCTCAATATGTCTCTGTTTTCATTGATTTGTTTAATGGTTTCTGTTGTCAGAAAAACGGAATGAATATGAAATAGTGACTGACATGCACCCCATTAACAAGAAAACAAGAACTCGCGCGTGCGCGGCACTACCAGAGACTCGCTTAGGTTTTTCCAAGAAGTCGCTAGATTTGTCGCTAGTCGCTTTTTTGGAAAAATGTCGCCTAAGGGGTCTGAAAAGTCGCTAAATCTAGCGACAAAGTCGCTAAGTTGGCAACACTAGCGCGAATAGCTTCAGCGATTCCTTATAGTACAAAACCG
>JAUMHG010000058.1:1569906-1587324 GCA_032359395.1 Enteromius anoplus | reverse complement strand
TATATATATAATTATAAATATTCTGGCCCCTAGATATGTCTTAGGCCCCATTTTATGGACATTGTTTTAGGGTCTCTTAACTAGCCGCTTATTAGTATGCATATTACTAGAATATTAGCCATTTACTAGTACTAATTGAGCACATATTAATGCCTTATTCTACATGACCTTATTCTACAGTACATTACTAATCCTACCCAATACCTAAACTTAACAAATACCTTATTAACTATTAACAAGCAGTCATACTTAATAGTTAACAAATGTTCCTTACTCTAAAGTGTTATCAACAATAAAAAACTAACCTAGCTAAACTAACCACAAAATGTGATGTTCCTAACCCTTCAATTCTTGAAAAACTGTTAAAAGGCCATTCATTCTAATTATAAACAGTAATAATACTGATGTAAACAGATGATAAGAATAGCAGGCCTATTTGTGTACATAAAGGCATTTAGCAGTTGCCATCAAGTTTCAAGCAGACATACAGTAAGGCTCTTACCTTCAGCAGAGAGCCCTTGAACACTGACTCCTCTGGCCCCTAAGAAATTCAGACAAGCCTCCACATTCTCAATCTGAAAGACAAAAACAAAGAGATCAGCCATAAAGCAAACTTACCAGCGCATGGTTTTGTCGGCGAACATGTGGATGGTGTGTGAGCGGGCAGTGATGTCAGAGAAGTGGCTATTGAACCTCACACACATTCCTGTCAGCATTCAAGTCCAGCCATGGTTTCTTCAGAAGGCCGTCTTCAGTAATAGTGCGTTTCAGCATGTCTGACAGCTCCACTGGTGGCTGACGTGTGCATGACGACGTTGTGTGAGGACATATCCATGCTCTTATGCCCACAAAGGCTCTATTGTGGGCGTCAGACAGCATCATGACCCCTGGCTAACCTTCGTGGGTCGGACCTGGAGTGTGACACTGAGACGGCAGTGTGTCACACCTACACACACACGCAAACACAGAGACCAGGCGTGACGTTGTGGCCCAATTGAGGGGTGTAATAATGCAGCACTGCACTGAAAGTGTGGTACTGTAATATCCTGGCGCCCGCACTCATGGGCGCACAAAAGGACTTTGGCTGTGTGACACGCATGGCTCACATTTTTTGCATTAGTGTAGGGCAGAGTGCTGAAGTAGTGGTACAGTAAGGTCAAGGCTGGTCAATGGGCCAGACCGCACTATATTATTATGCGACAAACGCAATACTTTGTGGAATGCATTGTGCTGTGTGACAGAACCGAAGACCGTTGACTCAGCTCATACAGTATGATACCCTAAAGGATTGCTACTGTGCAGAGTTATGAACACTGTCCATAATACACTGTCACAATTTCCACAGTTTTAATGCTGTTCCAAAGGGTGTTGTAAAAGCACCAGCTATCCCTTCACATGATTGTGTAATATTATAATTAATATTCAGGTCACACTAGTTTGGGGAACAATTCTCACTATGACTTTTGCCTCCTAATTTGCTACTTAAAAACAGACAAGTAGTTTATAAGTATAGGTACGGGGTAAGATTAATGCATTAATATGTGCTTTATAAACAGTGAATATGCTAGTAATATGATGATGAGCAACTAGATATTAGAAAGAATTGGTCCTTAAAATAAGGTGTTCTATTCATATCTAACACAAACACACAGTACAATAAAACTGAATTTCACTATTGCCTATTAGCATTAATTCATGACGCTGTAAAATGAATGCTAGCTTGTTGACTCCTAATGTGTGTTTCATTAAGCATATTCATATTACATTCTAGCATGCAGAGAAAACAGATTAACAGAACTGAATAAACTTATTCATACAGTGCATTCATTTAAAATATGTGATATTATTACATGGCTGTGTACTGTATAAAGCTTTAAAGAGAAAACTAAGTACTTGAAGGTGACTGGAATGCTTGATAATAATTGGTCAGCCACATGAATAAAGATTGCCCAAGTAACGGAGTATATACCCATAGTTCATACACGCACTACTAACTGCCATTATTTTCAAATAAATAAATAAATAAATAAAACGCTGCAGTGCTGCAGTGAGGGATGACTGGACTCAATTTAAGGTCATCCTCACAGCTGTCCTAGTGCAGAAGCGATTTACAGTCTTCCACGAAACCCCCTACCTCCAGTATCCTCTGACCTCGGGTGCCTCCCAGCGTCCAGCACTGAGCCAGAAAGATCCACACAGATCACATACAGTATTAACTCCCACACGCACACTCGCAAACACACAGGACGCCGAATGAAAGAGCGATTGTTAATGTGATCCGTTTCGACAGCATCTTGTTTCTTCTTACATCTGTCCCAACGGCAAGTAGCTGTTTTTCATATGACACATCCCACACACAGCCGCACATGCAAAGAGCCTAATGCACTTTAAACGTTTGATTATCTTCTCCCATAAACCTCTTTTAATGGCAACATGGTGCAGAACATGTGTGGTGCACCAGAGATGGGCTGTTTTTCATTGCAGTCTCATTAAAACGATGGCACCCGCGCACATGGGTACCCGACAGCATGTCCCGACCAAAAACTGATTCAGACATTCTCAACGAAAATCAAACGTACTAGTGCGGTCGGACGCTTAACGCTGGTCTGGCATTTCAACCGCATCGTTTAACGCTTTTCTGGAGTGTTTATGATATATGATATCTGGTAATGTCTCAGCGACGGATTGAACATTGGACACTAGAAGCGCGAGCGGAAATTCTTGATTGAAAGACGTGTGCAAACAGACGTACGAATGGGGTTTACGTTCTAAAAGCGAGAAGATCATCGAGTTTGGTGTCCGTTACGGATATAATCCCGTAAGTAGGGATGGAAATTCCATCCACTTTTTAATAGAGGTTCCATCAGCCCTCCGTTCTGTTTATTTTTAGTCTGTCTCTCGGCCTACAGCGATGTACACAAACATAAATTGTGATTCTATACGCTAATAGCGAGGAGAGCTCTCAGCAGCTTTAGATGTCGAACCGACGCTTGCCGAGCGGTTTTTCAAACCATGTGGGATTTTAACAACTCTCCGGGAAAGTCAGATCATCTGTTTTTCCGACATAAACTGACATTTTCCAGCACCAGATATGTCATTAAACGAAATTAGGGAGGGGAATGTTTTGAAGAGGTATATTTTCACAAAATAATATTGAGAAATTTATAAGCGAGCAGTTTTGAGAGCTGACATGGATGCAAAAAGGATGGAAAATTAGTCAGCTTGAGTCCCTTCCTTAAATGACAAAGCCGAGCCGTTTAAGTTTGCTGCCCCTGCGAGCGGCAAACATCATAAATCTGATCGTGTTTAATCTATACAACACACTTATCAGAGCAAGGCTTTAATGCAGAGTAAATGTTTGTACTCGGATCCGGCTGTACGGATCCAGATGCTGAGGGGCCTAGTTAGTTGCGCAGGGACCGGCTCCAAGCGTATCAGATAACCGTAGGGTGAGCGCTGGCTTTGGAAAGTGTTGCTGCTCCAACACTACCATGGTAGTGGTCTCAAGCCTCAATTATATGGCTTTCACTTAAAAACCACTCAGAGCCAAGAGAACAGATAAACGCTGTTTTCTCCAGCACTTTTGGTTTTACAGAGAAACAGCTGCAATCATTTTGCTCATTTCCTTTGATTGTCTTGACCACATGCACGTGAATTTGATGAGCTGTCTATAAGAACACAGCAAAAACAAAGTCTGTACAACAGTACATTTTTACAAGAGTTATATCTAAACATCATAACTTTGCAATTGAGTCAATTTTTTTTAAATGATCAACAACAGCAAAAATTTCATAATAATAATATATAGAGACCATAACTGTCTTCTTTACTGAATATAAAAAAAAAAAGATAATTGTGCCCTTTTTTCAGAATTGCGGTTAATACTATTTAATCGCAATTGCGATTTATTAAGGTAGAATTGTGAGATATAAATTGCAGTTCTGACCTTTCTTCTAAGATTTACATGATATAACCTCACAACGCGAGTTATAAAGTCATAAAGTCAATGAGGGAAAAAGTCAGAATTGCAAGATAAACTAACTACAATTGTGAGTTATTATGTCAGAATTATTTGTGCGTCTATATCTCACAATACTGAGAGAAAAAAAGTCGAGTTCCTATAGTTCAGAGTTTAGGGGAATTCCATCATCCAAACTAACTTGTGATTTTTTAAACCTATGTATTGTTTTGTTGTTTTTTTTTTGGAAAAAAAGTCATTACATACAATTAGCAAAAACGTGTTTATTTAACTACATACTGTCACCCTACATTACTACATACACTACTGAAAAATACTGAAAAAACTTAAACGTAGTTCCACTCACTCCAATGTAATTTATCACACAAGTATTTACGTAATTACTTATTTACGTATTGGCTACTGAATTATTATAATTAAAAGTACAAGTCAAACTAAAAATCAAAAAATCAAAAAGCACCTTGCTCTTCCGGACTTCTGTGCTAAATGAATAATACATTTTTTTAATAGTTTTAATTCACAGATGCAACATATAAGACCACGGAACATACTTTCTGCACTAATAGTGTTATAGTAATGCTTGGCAGGTCTCTCTGTTAGAGCCACCTCAGTGCCAACTTTAGCATGCCATTCTATGTGCCCAGTGGGCACTGAGACAAAAAACCGTAGCTGAGCCATTATGATGCCAGCCAATGACGACAGCCATTAAATTCCTGTGGCCTCCTCTGTCTAATTAGCAACTAAATGGATCAGGCTGCAGCCGCTGCCCTGCACAAGACTGGTGGAGGTACAGCACCAGCGGACGGCCTGCCTGCAACATGTGCTTTGAAGTGTCATGCCAAGATTCCATTTTGCAGATCAACCATTTAGGACTGATCAACCATTTAAGTTGAAATTCATGCAATTTTTAAAGAATCACTTATGTTGTTCCAAACGGTTATTATTTTCTTTCTTAAAACTTCAAGAAATTACAAAAAAGGACCCCAAAATCCAACAAAACTGGTCCATGTGCGCTATATTCTAAGTTCACAAGGTTGCTTTTTGTGAGCTGGTGGCTTAAATTCGAGAACTCGATCGGTGGGATTCAATCAGCTAAATTGGTAAAAAAGAATTGACTCAAAGAATCTGATTGTTTAATTCTTTTGTGTTGACACACTAGAGAAGGATTTGTAGAAATTAATGATTTTTTAAGATATGACGTTTTTTCATGTTTTTTTTAAATCTTAAAAGCTTCAGCTCACTTTCTTTGTAAATGCATAGATTGAAGTGACCAGCACGGTCCTCATTTGTTAAAAAAAGTTTTAAAAAAAAGGCGGTCATACAGGTTTGGAGTAAATGTTAACAATTTTCATTTTTGGGTATACTTTCCTTTGAAGGTCATCATCTCATAAGTAAGGCTTGTGGATCTTTGCGTAATGTTTTGGGTGACAGATTTGCTCTCTTAGTCATGTCACACATCTAGCTCTTTCAAATTATCATCTGAAACCAAGAGCCTTTTCTGTGGTTACCCTCGTCACTGTCTGTTTTACGGTTTGATCTATGTAGATTTCTTTAAAAAAAGAATCAGAGTTGCTCAGGGATTTCACAGACTCACTTCTATAGATTTCCCCGTGTGGTATTATTGAGCTTCTTATTGTTGCAGAGCAGAATTTAAATAAACCGCAGAAAAGCATTCAAGTGAGATGTAATCAGAGGCTTAGACGTTCTGATTTTCACTGTGGGAGACCGGATATTCGGAGCTCAAATAAAACGTCTGTCAAATATGTTTGTCGACGATATAATGAAGGACCATTTTCTGTAAAAATGTCTTCGAAGACATGATTACAACAGGACACGGAAATTAGATTTTGAAAGCGTGTCAAACATGTCTGAGGAAGCAAAAAGACATCATAACCCACCAACCTCAAAGTAATTTCTAAAATCCAGACAATAACCAGAATGATTCCCTGTCAAAAGTAAAGAGGTGGAAGACCCATCAATCAAAAAACAGATCCTCCCACAGCAGAGGTCAAAGCACAATCACAGTCCAGTGAGAGTAAATACATCTGACAGGAAGCAATCAGAAGCATTTCTCTTACGCCTACAAGCCCAGGTGAAAAGCCACTGCTAATGTCAAAGGCTGCATATCACAAATCAAATGTGAACGTCAAGTGTCACTGTGTGGTGTTAAACATACAACATCACAAGCTGAGAAATATCCCATGATTCTGTGCAAGACACACTTGGTCAATTTCAAACTACTCAAAAGAAAGAAAACTCAGAGAGGAAAAGAAAGTGAGAGTTGAACCGAATGACTGATATTTAAGCTGATCACCACCTGCTAAAACAAAAAGTTGCACAGTAGAAATGGGAAAACAGGGATGAAAAGGAAAAGCCAAATCAATACCAAAAAAACAGTTATTTTAATGAACTAGCTCATTAACTAACTAAACTAATGCAATACAGTTGCAAAGCTTATTCTCCTCTAGAACTAACATGCTAAATAACCAGACCAACTCAATTATGACCAATCATCATGCTTCTTTGTGAACTAACTCATTATGTTAACTAACTAAATCAACACCAAAAGCCAATCCTTTTGATGAGCTAGCTTACCAATAAACCAAACTAACTCAATAAAGTTCCAAAGCTTCTTCTTGAGTAACTAACTCCAAATCTAGTATCTTAAGTCCATCATGAACCAACATGTTAACTAACCAAGCAAACTCAATAAAGACCCCAGGACCATCAGTTAGAGGCTTCATTGATCCTGACATCATGTGGACCAGCCAATTGATGTCTAGTAAAATAAACCAGCTGAGCATTCAGTGCACTCTAGCCAACAGTTGCGTGGAATACTGTATTAATCAAACGATGAAGGTGAATGCGGAATGCCATCAGAAGGATAGACGAAGCAAAGAGTGTATCTCTCAGCTGTCAGGCTGTACGCTGCTAACAGTTGGAGCCCAGATGATGCAGCCACTTTACAAGCCCTAACACACTTTAATGCACCAGTCCTCCCACACGACCTGGAGAGGTAGCCAATCAGTCAGCCTCTCCTGATGGCCACGAACTCAAACCTGCAGAAGACACTGCAAGCAACTGTATATGTACTGTATACAGAAAGACTTGAGGTTACAAAATGTGGAGTTTAAAATACCAACGTTTATGTGGTGCATTCTGGGAAGTGCAGTCCAATTATGTGCCTAAACATCTGTGGGCTTTTGAAGTGCAATGGGGTTTATTAATGAACGTTTTAATTACACACATAAGTATTCTGACGTTTTGTTTCAGATGAATGAATTTTTATGAATTTTGGGGAATTTCTTTCTGTCTTATTCCGAGCTGGAGGGTGTCTTTTTGTGTTCAAAGGCACTCTCTACATGCTCAGTTCCTGTGGTTTCCAGTTTTAGGGACGAGACAACACTGTCAGACCGAATTTGTCCTAACAATGCCTGATGAGAGAGGAAAGAGGTGCAAACAGGGATTTGATGAAGCTACCGTCAGCCACAAAACAACCACTTATAGAAACCAAGAGGCTCCTCAGTGACATCTTAATGGTAATACTAAATGAGATTACAAACTGCATATTATATTCTCCAATTTTCCAATATGTCGCCTCTGATGATCTCTGAGAGGTCTATGTACAAAGGAATCTGTGTACATGCCTCGGGAACATCTCCACGTGTTGCAATCCCTGCGAATCAAAGCAGGCTTATGGGATATGCTCATGTCCAGGGCAACTCCCATTCTGATGCATAACCTCCAGAAATAGCTGTCTCTCACTGACTAGGCCACAAATGGCAGCGAGGGCTCATTTGGTGAACCAAAAAAAAATTCCAGACTAATCAGAATAGCAGCCTTGGGATCGTAGCCATTCCTTTTGGGAAAAGTGGGTCTTACCTTTTTAGCTTCTGGTGCAGTTGCGGTTCAAAAGACAAACGTTTCCATAAGGGTCAGTGAATGAGCAGACAGCCTGTAGGCGGCGATTTATCTGCTTCTCTTCATGCCAGTTTAATTAAGCCTCAAGAGACCAATCAGATCAATGAGAGAGAGTTTATTACGCATGTAATTTAACAACGTTTCATTGCCTGGGAAAGCACCCAACAGTACACTCATTTAACTGAAGCTGAGTCACTTTTAACAGGTGCTTTTAATGGATGTGAGCAAGCAGTTTTAGCTAATGCCAAAGTTGTAAATTTGTATTGGTTCGTAGCAGAAATGTACGGAGGGCTATCTAATCCTAATCGATAAGGAATTTCCTTTCTGAAGGATAGTTATAATTGATTATTCCGCAATGGCAGATTGCTGGCTTGACGTGATTTACTGTTTAATATTAACTGCCACACAGTAACAAATACAGGAAAAGGGGCACAAAAGATTAGCTTCCTGACTTATTCCTGAACACGTTGGCCAGGATATGTCTTATCCTCTTACTTAACACACATGAATGACCCCATCCTACATAACACCCTCCAGAAAAGACCATCATTAAACAAGCATGGATTTAAATGGTGAACCAGCAAAAAATTACGGTCAACCAGACAGTTTTTTTCTAATTAAGCTTGTTTATGGGATGAGGAGCTGGTAAAGGACTAGTTCCAAACCGTTATGACTGTGGAAGAGTCAAAAAAACTGTGTTTGTCCATTCAGATCAATTCAATTGGTTCAACTTATTGACTTTCACTGAATGAACAAAGGAAAAAAAATCTATAATCTATTTAAGAACTCTGTATACCAGCATCGCATCCATCAAAAAAACTTGCACAATAACCTGTTCCTATCAGTCAAATACTGGCGAATCCCTCAGCAATCTCCCGCCAATCTGCAACAATGTGCTGATGTTTTGCTAGGGAAGCTTGGCTGCGATACAGTGTGTGTATGTCTAATTCCTCCACAAACCACAACTTCCCGTAAACAGTTTCTCATAAACAGACACACTTCCTCAGTGTAAAACCTCTACATACGTGTACACACTCATGCTGGCAGCAGGTGTAAGATCAATGGGCACTGAATGGAACAATGAAACCTCCTACGCCTCCCCCAAAATACTCACACACACACACACCACAGTTAGCCTTGAACGTAAGCTTTTACTAGGGTCTTTGTGCTAGCTCTTCCAATCTGACAAGCATAGCTACATGGGAGTTGTTAGGAGAAGCCCACAGCAACTATCCCAGGATTCTCTGCTGTACTCATTGACATGCAGAGAGTTATAGCTCAGGACTCGGCCGGGCCATTCTATTGCAGAAAAGACCTGCGGGGCCACTAAAGCCTTTACTCTAGTACAGCTTAGCAAGAGTTTAATCACTGCAATGTGCTACAGTAGAAACGCAACATAAGCATATAAAATCATACCTACATAGATACCAGCAAATAATCTTTATTTTGCAGGATCATCAGGAAAACATCAGGAATTGGCAGATCAGAAGGAATAAAGTAATAACGTGTTTTTTTGTGTTTTTTGACAAGTGCAATTTTATGAGACATGTGCTGTTTGTAGTAAATATGCTATAAATAATAGTTTTATAATACTGCTGCGACATTCTGTATATAAATAAATGAATTAATTTAAGGAAAATTGTTCCCTCTGCTTTTAGTGTTAATGTTAATTTATTGAAGTTAATTTAAATATAGACACAATTTTGTTTACAGCATTTTTGTGTTTTGATTAAAATATTTATATCTGTAAGAATGATTTGTAGCTAGTAAATGTTCTCCAAAAAACAGTGCTAGCAGATGTCATGGAAAACCATCAAACATAGAAAAGATACAATAATGTAGAGAACAGGCATCATGCTGTTAATGTATCAGATTATAACTAAGGAAAAAAAGACACTTACCATTTGAGAGTGACTCCTGGGGCAGCTGTTGATATCTTCTACCCTCTCATTAGCTGCAACAGAGATATATCTGGGTTAAACCTCTGCAGTACCAAAACCCTCTGGCCTTTCCATCCACAGGTTACAAGTCCTGAGGCAAGAAAGTTTGCCTTTGGAGTTCTTGAGTGCTTGTGATTAAATGAGCATGTGTATGTTTGCAGTGTGGGAGAAAACGCTGAGAAAATGAACGGCTGTTAATTCATCAGCTGTTGGTTGCGAGTTTGTGACATAAGATCTGCCATTGTATGCTAGAGGTTCATAATAAAAGCTTCAGGACAGCCCAGAGGAGGGGAAAGAAAGGGATGGGGGAAAGAAAGAAGGAAAAATAAAAATGACAGACTGACACACATGCACACAACGCAAACCACTCTAGGCTCACTAAAGTGAACACATGGGAGACACATGCTTTAAAAGTGCTGAAATAGCATTCAATTCTCATGTTGCTGATTTTCTACAGCTTCTAATCCAGTTTAATGTGAGCAGAATAACTTAAAGCGGAGTTACTACTTAAAGTAGTTATCTTTTACACAAATAATTTTATCACTCAAATGAGATGTGAAGATTTATTAGCCTGCGCAGTGTGTATATATGTGTGTGTGTTTGCCCTTACCTATTATCTGGATGATTTCTGCCAGCAGAACTCCATCGGGTATGTCCTGAGTCAGGTCCTTAATAAGCCTCGGACAGCCGGACTTGGCCAAATAATGGTTTGCCCAATCAATGTAGATCTGTAGGGAATATGAAGGGAAAATTCTGATGAGGAACAGAAGATGGATGCACAACAAAAGAAAAAGCCTCTAAACAGACAACACAGATTAATGAAAACTTGTCAAAGAGGATCTGAGCAGATAAAATGCGTCTCTGGTTTGATTGACAGAAGATTGAGTCCAGACGCGAACCATTTCAAAAACTATTAAGAATAAGAAAAACAGAATAACATATCAACGAGGCCTTTGCATTTGTAATGGATTACCTAGATTTTCTACTGATTTTCTTACATGACATTGTGACACCGCTGATCCATTTAATCAGAAGTGGATTACAAGGATAGCACCTACTTACAACCAATTAACTTTTCCAAAGGCTAATTCCTCTGTAAAGGATGTTGCTATTGCACATTGAGCTTTTAAACCATTGTTGAAGTCTTTTAAATGAAGTCCTTGTGCAGTGATTTTTCCTATTTACAAGTTTCAGAGCAGTACCAGAAGTGCAACAGCAAACATGTTGAAAGAGCATGCAGGGAACACTAAATTAAGAAAAACCTTATTTATTGCTTAATATACTGGGTCTGTACGAACAAATGCAACCCCCTGGTGTCTCAGTAATATGTTTAAAAGATTCCTTGGATAGGTGTTCCTCAGGGGTCTGTTCTAGGGCCCCTTAAAAACTCATGTCACAAATCTTAGAGCCCTGGTCTTTCATTGTGACCTTAGGATTAGACCTCATTGCACACTAGGCAAATGGTTTTCCATTTCCCACTTAAGCGAAAGCACCCCGTTGGCAAGGGACACTCTCTGATCTCACATCCTCTCATTAATAGAATTGCCTGTATGGGGCTTTGTCTGTAACATTTCAAATCATTGTGCGAATTATACAAAAACTATTGGGGGGCTCAACTTTTTCAGCATGTATTTTACTTTTTATTTTTTGTCTTAGTACCATCCATTTTGAACCTAACAGAAAATGGTCAACAATCCTACTTTAGCTATAGCGATCAAAATGTCTATTCTGGCTTCCTTTAGACAGTTTCAGCCTTAATTATGGTAAAGAGACCACCCCAAACCCCCTTAATCTACACTCTGCTTAATGTTAAAGTAAAGAATGACGTACTAAAATATATTTAAAGTGGTAAATTTCATGTACACCCACGAACCCAGTAAAATTTCAAAGGAGTTTTCCTTTACATGGCTAGTCTCATTTTAGGCCATATTATAATGGCTCATAAAATGTCACAAAAATATATCAGCCCTACTCTCTCGCCACCTCAAACACAGTGACCAATTAAACACATTTATGCCTTCGCCAGGCGAAAGAAAGCATTCCGCTCGAAGATGCCACGGTTCAAAGGTTTTTGTCTGTTGTGGTTTCAGCATATGATGAGGAGTCGTTAACAAGAACAGGGTGATGAAGAGATCTTTAGTCATCCTCCCACTTAAACTCAACACAATGCAAAAGAGAGCCAATAAAGGCCTCTGCTCCACACTCCAAAACACAGTCACCTCCGAGAGTTGAGTAAACAAACAGTTACACTACCATACATGCCAACACCTCCAGTCACGACAGAACACAGCAAAGAGTTAACAAACTTTTACAGCAAAACCAGGTGAATTCAGCTCTGGTATTGATGTTCTGGTTCATCCTGCGGCCCAGGATGCAGAAGGAATTTGTATTTCTGTGGCTTAACCTGAGCGAGCTGCTGAGGTAAACCGATACAGTGGTTGAAAGGTCAGAAAAGGAAGTGGAGTATAAGACAGCGATTCTCTGCAGCACAACCCAGTTCCCCTTTTCCCCGCCTGACGGAAGGCTGAGAGAATTAGGGGTGCCGCAGTGCCACAGTTGTTCATGTGCTCGACGGGCAGAAAATGTCCATCTGGACCTTTAAAAAAAAAAGAAGGAAAGAGAAATCACTCTGTCTTCCTCTTATTGCCTCCAGCGCCCAGAGATCAACAAAGAAAGCAAGTGAGACATGGGAAGAGAAGCAAGACGAGAGAACAAAATGACAGAGAGAGAGAGAGAGAGAGAGAGAGAGAGAGAAAGACGGAGAGAGCAAAGTACAATGTAGTGCATACATTTTAAATTGTTAACCTAGTAGCAGCTATCTTGTTCAGAGGCTATATTTGTAACTCTGAGCAACAGTTCCTATTTGCATATTAATGGTTAGTAACATCAACTAGACGAATTCAGCACACAGTGAGTAAACAACCTGTTAAAAGCTACATGTTAGCCAATCACCTGGGCCATACATGCCGTGTCACTAATGACTTCTCTAGAGCTGTGTCCACCACAAGAAATTAAAGAAAAAAAAATCAAAGTCCATTCCATGCTATTTCAAATCAAACCACCCCATTACTTTTAAATGACCGCAATGGAATGCTTTTTGGCGGCGTTAGGGTAGGCGTTAGGGTCAACTGGACCAAGATAGCCACCAAAAACTTGACCTGTTTTGGCTGTTCACTCTTCAATAGCGTCAAAAAAGTTTCTGTTAACATAAAAAGTTCATTAATATTTAATAATGTTTCGCTAGGTAACACTTTAGTATAGCAATTATATAAACTATAACTGCTTATTAGCATGTCAGTTATTAACATATTGGATGTTTATGAATACTTATATAGCACTTATTCTGCATGACCCTATTATACATCCCTGATCCTACCTAATACCTAAATTGGGCAAATGCCTTACTAACTATTAATAAACATCAAATTAGGAGTTTTTTTGAGGCAAAAGTCATAGTCCATGGTTTGTTAATAGCGAGAACTGGACCTTAAAATAAACTGTGACCTTTCGCACTATATACTTTACCTTTTGGACTATAAAAGTTAAGCTTTATTTAGTGTTAAGAATTCTTAAATATGTGTTTAATATGCCTTATTTCTCTGCTGCCTGTTTTCGAACATGTCTCCCAGTCACTCTCACCATTGGCCAGATAAACAGCTACTCCCAAAATGCTATTGGTTGAGCTAATGTTGCAGTGCAGGGCCGGTTGGGATGATAAACAAAGCAATGTTTTGAAAACTCCACAGAGGCAAGGCATTTTCACTTTTCAAGGAAAACTGGTTCACTAAAAGTGGTCTGTGCATATTAGAAGGTTTTTAATGTTAGAAAAACTACATGCTTCAGCTTTAACTTTGGGTTTCAAAGATAAGAAAAAAACGGAAAAAGAAAAAGAAAAAGCTGACAGGTAGGGGAAGAGGAGATTCTCATTAAAATAAGGCTAAAGGAGTATCTCTGCAGTGGATAAAAGTGAACCATTACCACAGTCATTTACTTTCTTAGAAACAGATTGGTTTATCTGAAAACCACTATTAACATTTTATCAGCCAAGACAGCAAATGGTATACTGAAGAGACGCTCTGTTGCAAGCAAGCTGGCGTCTCGAACGCACATCATAACCAGCAGCACACTGTAAATGCTTTAATCAATGCTGCCATTAACACTCAGGCACGAGAGAGGGTAAAACGGGCCGGTCCGCAGCTGTAAATAAGTGACTGTTATTGCAGAAGGAAACTGGTTGTAAAGCAGTCCTTCAATCCGATAGTTTCACGGAGGGAAGTCCATCGAGCCAAGGTTAAACAGTTTCCCGTCCCGTTATTTTAGGGGGTGAACTTGCTGGTGCTTCCCACTGTGAGACCGGCAGAAGCTCACATGAACACAAACACATCCCAAAGTCAGTCCCGATTGCTCCTTAGTGCACAGATGTGTGCCAAATCCCATCTAAACAGCATTAATCTGTGCACCGAGACTTCACTCACAGCTATTTATCATGCGTCACTGTTTCTTTTCCTGCGACCCACTATTTTCGACTCATCCTAACAGCTCTGACTCTGTGGTTTTGTCTCTATTAATGAGCAAGCACTTGTTTGGCTGATGCATCACTTCTCTGTAAAAACCCAACTATGCCACCCTCAGCGTTCACACAGCATTAAACGGACACACACACATTCATACGGCCGTCATTCATGAGCGCTGCCTCCTCCCCTTGCGAGCAGGTTTCCAATGCACACATACATGCATCCAGACACACACATCCATCAAACAAAAACACAAATCCCCTGGCTTTGTCCCTGACTCTAAGAAGCAGTTAACAGTCCCTGCTGTTTCAGCCTGCTAGAGTTAAGCTCAAGTGAAGTGTGTGTACCTCTTAAGAGTATCTGAGCCCAGGTTGTCCCTGTCCTCAGCGTCCCGCTGATAAACGGCAGCGTTCGGCTCTCTCTACAGTCTTGCTCTCTATGCAGTGCCTATAACTGCGCAGGTACTAGAAGCCTGCAGTCACAACAGTCAACCAATAGGGGGAGTCAGCTGCTGAGAAAATCTGTCATGCATCAGCCAGAAGGGTCTGTGAGTTCAACGCCTTGCGGACTGATCCAAAGACCGTATTTGGGGTTCATTTAAATGCTTTTAGATGAAGTTTAGATTGCAAATCACAGGACTGGGAGGAGAAGGGATGGAATTGTGTTGTTAATAAAAAACAAGGCGCTTCATAAGCATATGGAATATTTACCAGCCCTGAAACTGTTGAGGGCTGTTGTGCAATGCTGTAAATTGAGTTATATAGCACTGTACGGGACTGTAAAACCTTCTATATCTTACTACAGGAATTTATGGTAATTGAAAACAATATCGAGGCAGAAGGAAAGAGGTAAATAAAGCAGGAAGGTAAAGCTGGTTTGCTGTTATTAATTTACTTCACAAAGTTGCTTCAGATTTGGTAAGCATTTAGGAAATTTCAAAAATGGCTTTACTGTCACTTCTGATCAATTTATTGCATCATAAATGCATTAATGTACTTTTTGTACTGATTTGCTTTTATTAATTCACAGTGGTGTACGTCTTAAAGTTTAATATCGACAGAGATCATTTAACATCTAAACAGTATGGCTTTTCTTTCCTTTCTGTGGACGATATTCTGAAGAGCTTTTTAGAATGTATTTGAAGCAAAAATAAGGTTTTACAATTGTAAAAACAAGCTGTTGTAGAGCAAAAGGTTAAATTTGAAACCCTTATTTTCCTGTGAAAGGGATAGAGAGACACCTTAAGGAAAAGGAATCATCTTGTGACACTGTAACTCGGAGCAGAACAAGACTTTGCTGAATCAGGGCTGAGGTGGCAACAAGCGCAGCTCACCGCTGTTTACCCATAACGCACCAGCCGTCAGTCTGTGCAACACTGAGTTTTAATGCAGTTTCTCCACTGATTTCATGGTAGTTTTCCATTCATACCGAGGCACTGCATTCGGCCGGATGAGTGAGAGCGCAGACGGCTGACATATGGCTGTGATTCTCTCATTTGGCTCGGGGGGGAGAGTGGAAGAGGATGGGGTCTAGGGTTTTATTGCGTGTGTACGGTTGTGTATGTGTATTTCAACCATCACTCCCAGACGAGACCCTCAGCGGAGGACAGCGAGAGTGTTTGTCGTTTCTGCAAGGACGAGACGCCACTGTGCGCTTTGACAGGAAGTGCAGGCAGTTGGGCTGTCAGTACTAGTTTCCTGTGTGTGCGCTGGCCCTTGGCTGCCCCTCGTCCCATTGAAAGATGTGCCTCCTAAACGCTCTCAGACAGGACACCCACACAAACTCGAACCCAATGAGACCATGACAAATGTCTCTTCCCCTCACCTGGCATGACATAATCATTATTGACTTGGCATAACGTTGACATTTGGAAATGCGCTCCATGTTGAGACCTCATACTTGAGGCAAACCCTGCCCACTCTGTTAGACTACATTCTCATTGGCCCATTGATGAAATCTCCCTTCTAATTGTATATCAGATAAATACCAGCATGTAGGAAGATAACAGGTTTGCCATTTACGTGCTCTTGACAGAAGACCCATGCAACCGACAGCTAGATTCATTAAGTGACCTGAATTAATCAGCGTCAGTAGCTGCCAATGGAGTTAATTGTGTTTGTTTGAAAATTGATCGTTCATCAGAATCTTCATGAGCGTTACAAACAGAGACTTGTTTGGTTTAGTTTCCCTCGAGAATCCCCACGGAGCAGCTTACATCCATACTAAAGCACACAGACGCTGAGAATTCCCTGCTCCGCCGTTCAGTGATTCTCCAGAGTGATGAAGACCATAAAAAAATAAATGGACGATGATGGTGCGTGCGAAACAAAGTTGCATAATGGTAAAACGACAATTTGTCTTTCTCTCAATTTTAGAAGTTTGGATATAACACTTGTTTGTGAACAACAGTTCTACATCTGAGCTTTGGCTTTGCAGTAAAGCTCCAAATCTGAGAAGTAAATTGATTATTATTAGCATCCTGCCTGCTTAGCAAAGATAAATATTTGAAATGGTTGACACCTTGAGAAATCTAAGCTACTGCATTAACTGGACACATCTGGAATATATCCCCATGCCAAACCTTTCTTCTTAAAGCAGTTCCTGGTTTTTCTCTTTCCAGTAAAAACATCATTATCTTGTCCAAGAGAGCCAGTAGCCCTTCATCTCACTTAATGTTCTCAATAATAGCACCTGTCAGCCCCATGGTCACTTCATTAAAGGTCCACAAATGCTCAAAGCAACAGCCAAACTCTTCTCCTTTCGAGCACTATACAGGGAAAAAATCCCTCTTTAAGTGGAAAATAATGCAACACATTGTAAAAGCAAACACATTTGTAACCTTGCCACTTGGAACTCCTGCCAAGTAACAAATAAAATACCTTTCCTCATATGCAAATGGCCTGTAGTAGCCTATAAAATCTGAGGTGCGTCGGTTTCCCACAAAACCTTTCAAGAACATGTCTGGGCCGTATTTCACACACAAAAAAAAAGAAAAAAAAAAGAAATAAAATAAAATAAAATAAAATAAAATAAAATAAATAAAATAAAATAAAATAAAATAAAA